>PVKU01006006.1:0-112054 GCA_004027475.1 Anoura caudifer
TTCTGGGCTTCTGGGTCTTTTGGACAAATGCCTTGGCCCCCCTGGTGGCAAGTGGGGAGTCTCCCAGGAGCCTACCTGTGGGTGGTCCCGCTCTGTGACGTAGCTGCTCTGCTGACGTGTGCAGCTGTCCTGGGCGTGTCTCCTCGGCAGGTGTGTCTGCTCTGACTCAGGTGGGTTCCCTCCTGAACCACAGTGCCACGGCTGACTGGCAGCCGTCTCGGTTGACGTGCGTGACGCCACTTTTTTATATAATTTATGCTATCTTGATCGGACCAAGGCCATCTTATTGGTGCTGCTCTCCGCAAAGCCTCAGACCAAAAGAAAATATTTGCAAAAGACACTTCTGATAAAGGACTGTTATTCAAAATATACAAAGAATGCTTAAAACTTAACACAAGCAAACAAACAATCCAATCGAAAAAACTGACGAGAGACCTTGACAGACAGCTCGTCACGGAAGATTTACAGATGGCAAATGAGCCCTGAAAAGATGTTCCGCATCGCCCGCTATCCAGGAAACGCCACTTGGAACAGCAGGGAGATGCCGCCGCCCACCTGTCAGGACGGGCAGAATCTGGACCACGGACAGCACCGCCTGCCCACCGGCTGTGAAGGAAGAGGAACTCGCAAGAGTGCAGCCACTTTGAATGACACTCAGGCAGTTTCTTACAAAACTAAACCTACTCTTGCCACGCAGTCCAGCCATTGGGCTCCTTCCTGTTTACCCCAAGAAACCGAAAACTTACGTTCACACAAAAACCTGCCTCCAGACATTGATAGTTTTATTCATAATGGCCAGATCTTGGAAGCCACCGAGATGTCCTTCAGTAGATGAATAGGTAAAACAAAACTGTGGTCCATCCAGGCAATAGGGCATCACTCGGCACATACAAGGAATTGAGCTATGGAGCCATGAAAAGCTATGGAGCCATGAAAAGCCGAAATGCCTGCTGTCAAGGGTAGGAAGCCAGTCTGAAAAGGGGTCGTACCGTGTGGTTCCAGCTCCGCGCCATTCTGGAACACGCAGAGCTTTGGAGACTGTTTGGAGTTAAAAGGTCAGTGGTCAGTAGGGGTCAGTTGGGGGCAGGGAGAGGTGAGGAGACAGAGCACAGAGGAGTTTCAGGGCCGTGACACTGCTCCGTGTCCTGCCTCAGTGGTAGTTAGGTGTCGTTACACACTTACCCTCACCCAGAGGGTGCGCAGCACCCACGGGAGCCACCATGCAAAGTCTGGACTTGGAGAGATCGAGGCGCGTTGATGCTGGCTCAGGGCGCGTCCCACTCGGGGGGCCTCAGTGACGGGGAGGCTGTGCGGGTGTGGGGGCGGGCGCCCCTTGTGCTCCACTTCCCTGCGGGTCTAAAACTGTTCTAGAAGGTCTTTAAAAACATATACTGATGCTCAGAGCCTCGCCAAACTCCTCCCTTTATTAAACCTCTGGTTGCTCGCTGGCCACCCTGAGACAGTCACTGAGACAGGGGGTCAGGCTTGAGGTTAAAGGGCTTGGGCACAGTGACGGAACAGCTAAGGAGGGCCTGGCACAGGGCCCGTAGGAGCCAGGACGCAGCCGGTCGTCAGCAGGCGGCACGGTCGCATCCGCCCGGCCCCAGGGCTGGTCATTCTGCCGACTGGCTTCAAGTGCATTCCTCGAAAACCCTGGGCGACCGTGGAAGCAGGATCAGCCCCCTGGGCAGCGCCTGGTTCCCTCCGACGCTGCGGAACCCGACAGGTCAGCAGCGCTGCCCCCTGAACGCTCCCTCCTGGACGCCCACCCCGCCAGGACAGCAGAAAAGGCTTTCGAATTGCCATGGACCCACTAGTTCCCAAACATGCATGACCACAGATCCTTCTTCCTTGTTTACATTCTCTGTGTGTCGGTTCCACGCCCAGCAGTCGGGAGCCTCGTGCTGAGGACTCTCTGGAGGGACTGGCACCCGTGACACAGACCCTCTCGACACGAGTGTCTGCCCCAGACCTGGAGACCAGCCACAGCGCCCAGCCTGGCACCCTCAGGGCCTCCCCAGAGTTACTCTCTAAAAGTGCGCTCACTTCCTGTTGCTCCCCCACATGAGTTCTCTGCCATCACAAAAACCTCCTAGTCTCAGCTGCCCGAATAGTCTGTGTTCCCTTCTGCCTCCCTGTGTCCATGTTCTGTAGGAGGGTCTTGAATTTCATGAGGGCTGGGGGAAGCGTCAGAAGTTCTTATTAGTCATTTTCCAAGTATTTATTGTGTCTGCTTTATCACTGTATCCCTCAGGATATTATGTTATAAGCAACAGAAAGAGGCTCTTGGCAATTTGCGAAGAAGAATTTATGGACAGGACTTTGGGAAATTCAAGGAATTCCTAGGGGGTGCAGAGAATAAGGCTGGGAGACTGCGCAGCCCTGACAGGCCCGTAAATCCCACTGCGGGTTCATCAGGGAGGAGAGCGTGTTGCCCACCCCCACCCCCACCCCCTCTGGGCCAGCCCATCTGGCTTTGTCAGCACGGACAGCGCCAGGCCACAGAGGCGGACGCTGGAGCCCCACGGCCGCCAGTCCACACTCGTCACCAGTGTGGGTTCTGTGTGTCCCTGCTTCACACCCCCCTGCAGGTTCGAAGCCCATCTGATGGGTAGACCGGGGACCACAGGTCCACGGCCCGCCTGCAAAGGAGCTCAGCATACCCCGGGTCTGGAATCTCACACTCCAGTTAATAGGAACCGGGTTCTGCCTCCTTGTCAGGGGGCTCCTCGAAGAGAGGAAGGAGCTTCAGATGACGGGCAGGCGAAGGATGCCAGTCACCGGTTCGGGCCACGCGATGGGTCACTGAGAAGGAGACTCTTCAGCACAGCTCCCGGAAGAGCCCACCAGAGTAGACAAGACCTACAGACAAGATGGCCGGAAAACAAGACAATTTATAGCTATCTAATAAATCGGGCCGCTTAATTTAAAAATACTTAAATGGCGCTGAGGATAAGCAACAGAGTTCAAGAAAACGGTATTCGCCCTTTGCAGCTCCAAGCCGCCGTGTTCCCAGCAGGTCGTTTTTCTCGGGTAAAATCTGCGTAAACAAGCTCTGTGTCTCCTGGAGACTTTCCACACATCCTCCCGGCTCCGTTTTCCCAGTTTGCACAAAGACAGACCCCGTCACCGAGCAGGGTGTTTGGGGCCCGGGGCCAGGCCGCCTGGAAACACACACACTTTGTCCGGCAGGAACGCCAACTCGCTTCCCGCCCCTGGGGGACAGGAGACCTAGGGCTGAGGAATCAGAAACAATGGCACGAACCCGGGAATGGACACCAGCTGTTGACCTGGCGCCAGCGAGGTGGAGACCAAGCCCAGAGTCCGGAGAAGTCCAGCTGCACTCTCTGCTGCGTGTCCCCCACCTCCGCCCTGGGGAGGGGCACAGCTCCCCCCCCAGGGGTGAACCGCCAGGCGGAGCTGAGGGCGTGTGCCTTTCCTGTGCGGTACGAGCGTCGTCCCTCACGGGGCATCTGGAGATCAGCCCCCGCCATGGGCCAATGGCCGCTCGGGAGTCACAGCAGAAGCCACATGGGCAGAGCTGGAAAGAATGGGTCACTCGGCTGCTTACGTCCAAGGTCAGGACCTGGAGCCGCCACCCACAGCCGCCGGCCCAGGCCGAGCTGCTTCTCCTCCTTTCTCTCTGCCGCACACTCTGCCCCTTTCTGGGAGTCCGCTCGCCTTCCAGAAAGGGGGTGGAAGTGGACACAGAGAGATAGGAGGGGACCCGGCGGGCCCCTCACGGCTCCCGAAGGCAGGCCCCTGCCCCGCGCTGGGAAGCACTGACCCCCAGCTGCCTCCCGGTCCCACTGGGGGACGCTGGCTGCTGCTGTCCCCCCGTCATCGTCAGTGAAATGGGAGTGCGAGAGACAGTGAGCCTGAAGTCACAACGCACTGTAAGGAACAGCAGCCATCCCTCTGCTTGCAACCGGGTCAGCGCGGAACTGTTCTGCAGCCCTCGGGACCCGTGGGAGTGACTGCAGCTGAGCTGCTGGGCGGACGGTCCCGGGCCTGCGGCTCCGGCTCCGTGCACACACACCCGGCAAGTTTCCTGAGGGGGGCTGTTCCATGTGCAACCTGGCGGGCGCCCACCTGCTTGGATCCGTCCTTTCCATATCACACGCACACACTCCCACGTGGGTGCGCACGTGCACACACATGCACACGTGTGCATGTGTGTGCATATGTGTGCATATGTGCACGCACATGCCTGTGCACACACGTGCACCTGCATGCCCGTGCACTCACATGTGTGCACATGTGCACACATGCATGTTCATGCATGCTCATGCCGGTGTGCACATGAATCCGCATGCCTGTGCACACTCACACACTCACATGTGGGCACTCATATGTGTACACACATGCTAACCAGCACAGCACAATATTGTGCAAAGAACGCAGACTCTGGACCTGGATTCCCAGGTCCGGAAACCCTGACTCAGCGGTTCACCTGCTCCGTGACTTAGACTCAGGGGAGCGGCCCAGCCCACCGTGCCCGCATCCCCAAGTCGGTGATGGCACCCCCACACCCAGTGCCGAGTGAGGAGTCAGTGAGTCATTCGCGTCGAGCAGGTGGAACAGGACCCGCCCACGGGTGTCACTCACGGCACCGGCTCGTGCTGCCACTGTCACCGTCACACACGCGCGTGAGCACAGCCACAGTGGGAGCATCAGTAAAGGAAGGAAAGCCGCTGCGTGTGCGCATGCGTGTGGCTCCGTAAACGAGATTTCCTTCAGTCCTCGCCTCAACCTCAGACCCCGCAGCGAAGCCAGCACCGTTACTAAAATACCGGCCGTCCTCCCGGGCACTTCCTTCCAGAGCACCATGGCCCTGGGTGGCATTTCGTCCGCCCTGGAAAAACTTCTTCTGAAAGACAGCTCATCAGAAAAAGTCACTGATTGTCAAGGTGAATTACCCACCTGGGTCTTCGACTAGAAATCCAGTGGGATTATGTCCTTAGGTGTCGGGTGACCTGGCTCCGGAGACAACTTCCCCAAAAAAGTTCTAAAATGGTTTTGAAAGACCCAGGATCGTCGGAAAACCGCCTTTCGTGGCTTCCTTCGGTCGCTGGTCTCACTGCGCTCCCTTAGATGGGCCACTTGGCAGCGAGACGGTCACACCTCCAGGCAAACTCACTCTGGGCACGGCTGCCTCGCACAGCAAGGAGTGGGCTTCGGGGTCTGCCTCTCCCCCGTGGCGCCCTTCTGCAGCCCACGGGCTCTTCTGCGCCCCTGGGCTCAGCGAGGCCCAGGACCCCGGGGGAGGTCGGCACGGCGGGGCCGCAGGCGCAGCACAGAGCGGGCACGTTCTCAGTGCCGCCTGAGCAGGGTGAGGTGGCTTCTCCTGCGGCCACAGCCTGTCTCACCGGGTGGGGGCGGGGGCAACTGAGGCCCCACGTGCGCCCTAACCCTGCCTGCCCGCAGCCGGGTCATCGGGGGAGAGGCAGATGGTGCCTGTCTCCTGAAATCCCCAGCTCAGCCCGGGCTCTGAGCCTCCCCCCGGGGAGCCGCGCCTCAGCTCTGGCTTGTGCTCCGGGCACACACACAGCCTCCACGCCCCCGACGTGGCGCACTCAGCTGGCCCTTTCCGCCTCACGCCTGTTAGAACTCAGCGGTTGCAGGGGGAGCTTCGGAGGCCTGTTCATATGTGACTTCAGGGAAACGCAGGGTGGGGAGGAATGTCCGACTCCTCGGCGCTCCAGGGAACTCAGCCCTCGAAGGAGACGTCGCCGTGAAACCAGGGTCGGGTTCCCCTCTCTGCCTCCCACGTCCTGCCCCCGAGGCCACCGGGTCCAGCGCACATCCCCTTCCTGCCCGCCCGGGGCTGGCGCGGGCTTGCCTCAGACGGAGGGGGACCGGGAGATGGGCCGTGGGGAAGGAGAGGAGATCAGCCTCGCGAAGCTGCCAAAAGGCCTTTCCTGCCGGTCGGGTCGTAGCACGCAGGACGCGAGCCTGCCTCCACATGCCGAGCGACTGTCCCTACCGGAAACGCCGGCATCGGCAGCTTTACCTCGGATTTGGAAAACTGCCAGAAGTAACCGGGCTGCCCACAGCCCAGCTTGCTTGACACCATGATTATCTGGGGCAGGGGGGGGGGACCCTTTGCCCCCCAGCAGTGCCGTCCCTACGTTCCGACCAAGGCACTACCACGGAGGGGTCTCAGGGCCGCACTTCAGCCGCAGCACAGACCAAGGCACTGACCCCCTGTGGGCTGCCCACCCAGCAGCGGGCCACGTGTGACAAAGCCTGAGCCTTCCAGGGTGCGTCTGAGGCAGAAGCTCGGTCCACTCCTCGTCACTACCCCCCCCCCCCCCCCACAAGGCGACAGGAGCAGTGTGGGCTCTCTGCGGGACCTCAGGGAAGGCGCCAGAAAGGATTGCAATTATTCGATAAACTTAAAAAGTTTCTAAACTTGTAGGGCAGTCTTTGGCAGCAAACGTTTGAGAAACCCGGCCTTCCATTTTCCCACACCAGCCTGCAGGGGCGGGAGAAAGCAGTCCCCCACCTGTGGGCACCTGCCTGCGTAGAGGGACTTGGACCTCGGACCTCGGACCTCGGAGCGCCGAGCACGGGGAAACGGGAGCTCAGAGAGCCGGCTCCCAGGCAGGCGGCAGGGAGCAGGGCGGAGTCCACCAGGACGTCCTTTCGGAGCGTCAGCACTGGCTCACGGCTGCCGTCTGCGCTCACTGGTCCAGCCCCGGCGGCCCTGGGGACACCGCCCCCCGTGGGGACTGTGGGGACCGCAGGGTGTGCTGCGGCCGGTATTTCGGCTATTCCACGTGTGAGTGATTACAGTCACATGTTCAGAAGTCGATGCTCAGATGCAGAGAAAGCTCTTCCGCGGAAACATCGACACTAATGAGTGAGCCCCACGGAAGCCCAGGTGTGCGTGTTTAAGAGAAATCAAAGTCTGTTTGCTCCCTTCTGCCTTTCGGAGATGGCGGTGGACGCCCTGACGGCGTGACAGGCTTTTGACGCATCACCGCGACCGCTAAGCTCCCCGGTGATCCCACCAGACACTGCCCAGCTCACTGGGAAGGCCGCCTGTGGGTGGGACTAAAGTGAGGGAGAAAGTTCCAGATGGTCAGGGTGCTGCTGCTCCCACCAGCCACGAGGCCTCGCGTGCAGGGCGAGGGGCCCCCAAAGACAACGGCCCCGGTGGGGCTGCCGCCTGGGCCCCCACCTCCCAGACTGTCCCCCCCCATGGCCTGTGCTAACAACTGCAGACTTGCCCCTTCCTTGCCATAAGCCCCTCAACACACACATTGAACGTATGTTCCTGTGTGTGTGTCCGTGTCTCTTCCCAGCTCTGCCCCCCCGGCCAAACCCCTTCTGGATGGAAGGGTCTGAGGCTCTGGCTGCCCACAGGAGAAGCCCCCAGCGGCCGGCTGCCTCCAGGGACTGCTGTGTCCGGGAAGAGTCACCCTGCCCCAGGTCACACTCCCTTCCCAGGGAACCCAGCGCCCAGGGACAGGCTGACCTGGGGCTGTGAAGGCCAGGCCCCTGGCTCCAGCTCCGGGAGGCCCTGAAGGGTAACGGGAACCCAGCTACGCCTCGACTGCCCTTAAGCGCCCACGCGTGCACACACGCACACAGAGAGGCAGGCGGGGCGTCTCCAATGGGACGCTGACCGGAGCCGGCCTACAGGGGTCGATGGAGGGCTCGTCGACCCCACGAGGTAGGAGCGAGTGCGCACCGGGCGGACCCCGGGCTGTGGTGCGGCCTCTTCTCCGGGGAGCTCAGACCTCTCATCTGTCTGGCGCTCAGCGGAGCAGCCCCTGGGACAGGCCCCACCAGCGCGGACCCCAGAAGCCGCCCAGGCGGATGCGTCTCAGCGCCACATGGAGCGGTGGCAAAGGAAGCACGGGGCTTCGAGCAGCAAGCCACGGGCCTCCGGCCTGCGAACCCACGCGGAGCATCTCACCTCCGCTGCGGGGACCCTCACCAGGGAGCATGTCCGCAGCTGTGGTGGTCCCCAGGGGCCCGCGCTCACTGGCCGGGAGTGGACACTCAGTGCTCTCCTGAAGAAAGGAAGAAGGAATGAGCTTCTCTGGGCCCACCCATGTGGGGAAGCCCACACGTTCCCATGCAAGGAAGACGCGTCTCCTCTCCCATCCCTCACAGCCCGCAGTTGCCGCCGACCGTGACGGCCCCCACCACCGGGAGCTACGTTCAGGGTGCCGGCATCTCATCTTCTGCTCCACCGGAAATGTCCGCCTCGACCCGGGCTGCGCGTGGGGGTCGCGGCCAGCGGAAAGGGTTTGGAACCAGAGACCCAGGGGTGTATCCCAGCTCTACGCCCTCAGACCTACGATGCCTGGTGTGGCAATTCACGTCTCCGTTCATGACAATTAGGTGAGTCGCAACTTCGGTGCCTCGGTGGCACTAGACACATGGCAGGTGCTCACATGAGGCTGGTGGTTTCTACGTGGGGGCGAAGAGCCGCGGGAAGTACGGTTGGACGGACCGCCAAAGCCACGTCTCGGAGCCCCTCAGGAGCCTCAGCGTGCCCGCTGGTGGGCAGCGAAGGCTCCTCCCTCCCGCGGAAGTCCGGCACCCAGGCCTTCTCCCTCTGTAGCGCCAGGACAGCGCCGGCTCGCTGGCAGCTGGAACAGGAAGGGGCCCGGGAACAAGGACAACAGAGGTCTGACCACCCAGGGAGCACAGGGCAGGGCTGGGGGAAGGGGAGCCCTTGGCTCTGGCCCAGTTCCTTGTGGGTTCTGGTGGCCCTGAAGCCAGGTCTGCCCCTCACCCTGCAGCTGCACTCCCTCAACCTGTCCCCAGCAGCCAAAACAGCACCCTGGTCTCCAGGCTGGCCCTCTGCTAGGGGACCACATGCACAGGTGCCCACAGGTCCCGGCTCGGGTCTCAGCCGGCTTCGGAGCTGGGGTGCTCGGTGGACCTGGCAGAGCTTCGCACCGACCCTTGACCTCTCCCTGCCCGCAGTGCAAACTGGGGCTGTGGACAACGGGGCACAGGCTCCTCACGCGTGCCGTTCTGCAAGCCCCCGGACTCCGGGGGACCCCAGCTCCAAGGTTCCAGGCGGCAAACCAGGAGCAGCCCTGGGGGACGTTGCATTTCAGAGCCAGGAGAGGACGCTCACACCGGCCTCTGGAGGGATCAGTTAGCTGGTCCCTGGGAGGCGGGGAGGGCCCCCTGGAAGTCGCACCCATTCTCCGGAGCCGTGGGCCCGGCGGAGCGCAGCCGTCTGCCCGGGTGCCGACCCGGCCCCTCCCGGCGGTGAGTCACCCGCGGGCAGGTGTGGCAGGCGCCTGCCTGCCTGCCGGGCCGGCTGGTGGACTCCTTATATGGCGCTTGCTTCGCTGACAGGTGACGTGGTCCTGGACAGGAAGCTGAGTTTGAGTCCGTTCTTCAGATGACATTCAGAGATGTTTGTTTTGTTTTGTTTCACAGAATTCTGTCTCGAGGGTCACAGGTTCTCACCGGGAAGTTTCTTTCTGGGTGTGTCCAGCTGCCGCGGCTCCCGGCCTCCCAGAAGCTGCTCCTGTTCAGGGAGCACGGCCAGGGTCACACGTCCCCGGCCCTCCCACGAGCAGTCTCCTGTCACCCAGACGACAGCGTCCTGAGGGCAGGTGTCCCCCCCACACCAGGGCACGTGGCACGTCCGAGCGGGACGGGGACAGCACCGCCCCCCCCCGGGTGAAAGGTGGGGTGTGCAGGGCCCTGTGAGGGGAGGGTGCTCGCCCCGCTCACACCGGGGGACACCAGCCCTTCCCAGCTGCAGGCCAGGGCACACCAGGCCCAGCGTCCAAGTCTGGGAAGCCCACCCGCCTGGTCCCGGGGCTTCCCAGGGCCTTGTGTGAGGGCTGCCGTGTGTTGGGCCGTGTGCGTGCCTCCCGCCTTCGTCCCCAAGCCCCACACCCGCCCCGCAGGCCAGGGAGTGCCCTCTGCCCTGCGTCACAGACGAAGGGCCCAGGGTACACGGCTGACCCGAGGCTCCCCGAGCAGACCAGCGGCCGAGCTCGGGCTGAAACCGGCCCCGGGGCGTCCGATAGCCATGCTCCGGTTCCCAAAGGCCGGAGCCCTCCTGGATGAGCAAGTGTGAGGGGGAGCCTGGCAGAGAGAACGAAGGTATCAGTTTCCCGCTGCTGCTGTAACAACTACACAGACTCGGTGGCTGAAACAACACAAGTGTATCCGCCTGGACGTGGGGAGCCAGAGCCTGATGTTAGGTGGCAGGCGAGGTCCCCAGAGCCAGCGCCGCGGGGGGGGCCTTGGAGAGCGTCCCCGGCCCCGCCTGCCTCCCGTACGGCACTCCAGCCTCAGCTTCAGCACCCAGCCCCCCTGCTTGCTCCTCTGACCTCCGTGCCCCCCTCTGCCGAGGACCCCGTGTCTATTCGGAGGGGCCACCTTCCCCCGGGCGGGGGAGCACGGTCACAGGCTCTGGGGGCACCGGCCGGGCCCACCACAGGGGCTGTCCATTGCCCTGGAGGACCAGGGACGCTGCCGGAAGGGCTCTGGGGTGTCCTGCTCTACCCTGCCTGCCCTCGCCCCCTCCCTGTGGCTGGGCAGCAGGTCTGCCGAGCTTCCCGGGGCCTGGAGCCTCTTGGATGGCTTCTCCCCTAAACTTGGGGTGCGTGGTTGCTTTTGCGCCATTAGCCAAAGAAACACCCCAACACGCTAATCTCACCTTCGTTCGATAGACGGGGAGACGATCTCAAAAAGAGGGTCAAGGAGCTTCGAATGGCGGTCCTCAGGCGGCGCCGAGTCTGCGGCTCACGGGGAACTTGGCGAGCCGCCTTGTAAAGAAAGCAGATGAGCAACGCGGATTGGCTGCTCCTAACTGGATGCCAATTGGACACAAGTTTTAAACAACAGGGCCCGGCAGAAGGAACGCCCGCATGAGGTGGTCGGTTGGGGGGTCACGTGGGTGTCGTATGGATAGTCTTAATTTGAACGCTTCACCTAACAGGTCACCTGGTGTGCTTGACCGAGTGGGACGTTGTCAGGTTACAGCATCACACGCTGGTGATTTTGTGATAAAAGTTTGTAATAAAAGGGGCGTTGCCGGTGCCGGAGCCTTCATCTCACGGTGAGTCCAGCTTGGCTGGGGAGGTGGAGGGCAGAGGGCAGGACTTCCAGGGGCAGCCCAGCCCCTTGCTGCCCGCTCGTCGCACTGTGCGCCCTTTGGCCAGGGGCCTGCCGCCCCTCCGGCTCCCCACCCGGGGGACCCGGGTGCCCCTTGCCCAGCCGGCTACAACCACGGACAGGGTCGGACAGCGTTTAAAAAAGGGCTCTGAACAGCAAGCACCAGCGTAAGGATGTTACTTCACAAGCGCGATGCATTCGTGGGTGGTCATTGTGCGCGGCTGCGTCTGCGCCCGAGCGCGGCACCCTGCTTCCGACGCCGCGCACTTCCTCCTGCGGGCTGCGACCGGAAACCCACAGAGGGACAGTGTCTGGTGCAGCGCAGCCCTCCCCGCCTTCACAGAGCCCCGGTCACGGCGGGCGTCTGTTCTCGCGGCGCCGGGGGCTGCGAGTTCTGACAGGAGGTCCCAGCAGCACTGACTCAAACACAGGCCCAAGTTTGGGCAGGACGCCTGTGCGGTTCATCTCCCCCCAGGAGGCTGGGTTGACGGTCCCTTTCGTGCCGGGACCCGGGGAGTGACTGTGCTTGGGAGCCGAGGTCCAGGGGACCTGCCTGGGCCCCGGCTGCTTGTGGGCACCATCACTGCCGGTGAGCAGGGTGTAGGGTGGGCTGCGCAGGCGGATCTCAGAGTTTGGCGCCTGCTGCCGCTGTCTGCCCTGCAGCCACACCCCGGGCGGCTCCCGGCACACCCTGCGCTGCGTGGGCGCCCTCCCCGTGCAGAGGTGGACACGGGGCAGGACGGGGAGCCTGGTGTGGGCGCTGGGACCCGCGTCCTGCGGCCCCATGTCACCTTGCAGCGATGGACGCCTCTCCTCGCAGTGATGGCCGCCCACGGCTCAGAGGTCGTGCTGTGCCACCTGGCACCGGACAGAACCCAAGCGAGTCACAGTGACAAAGGAGACGGGTGCTGATGTCAGCTGACGAAGGCCGCCTTCTCGGGGCGCAGCCGTGCGGCGCTGCGGACCGACTGGCCGTCCGGGCGTCAGAAGGCCTGGTGTGCAGTCCCCCCTCCCCTGCTGACCAGCTGCGCCTCCCTGACGTGTCACGGCCTCTCTGGCCTTCGCTTCCCCACCGTGTAGGGCCTGTTAAATGGGGGGCTTCGTGGAGGTCATCAAGCAGAGGGGAGAAAGTGTTGCAAACCATTATTTAAGCCAAATAACGGTTTTTTCACTGGAAGATTTACGAGGCTCACAGTAGACACCCCAGGGAAACGAGCGGACTCTGATGGGAGAGATGGGGTGTCTGGCCCCGCGTGCACCCCAATCCAGGGGGCGGAACTCCCGGCCGGCCCCAGGGGGCACATGCTTCCCCCCGTCATTCAGTCAGGCACCCGTCTGCAGGCCGCTGCAAGGGGTTTGGGAAATGGATTTAAGATTCCAAATCCACTGGACGTCAGACGGAAGGCCATCTGGTGGGCCCCACTGGCCACGCGAGCTTTTTAATTCAGGCTTGCTCTGGCTGGTGGCCAAAGAGAAGACAAAATGGGAACACAAGCAGGATTTAAGTTGTCGTCGATGGCTTGAAGACGGAGGGACCCCGTGGCAAGGAATGCAGGCCGTCCCCAGAGGCCCAGAGCAGCCCGTTCGATGGCCGGTGAGGACCTCGGACCTCGGTCCCGCGACGGCAGCCAGGAGGAGCTGGGAGCAGACTTCCTCCCCGGAGCCTGAGGACAAGGACGCAGCACGCTGCGCCCAACTTCCGACCTACAGAAGGGAGAGCGCCTTAGGCCGCTGTTCCCAGCTGCCGCCACTCGCGTGCACCCGACGGTGGCTGGTGAGGCCCCACCAGCGGTCACGGGGCCCTTCAGAGACCGCGGGCCTGCTCTGCGCCCGCATCTCTCCCAGCCCCCACGCTCCCTCGCTCTGAGGGCAGCTTTGGGGGCTCACACCCAGGGAAGTCTTCGTGCTGTTGGTCTCGTGGGAGCAGGAGAAAGAAGAAGGCTTTGCTGAGCGATGACTGTGCGCCCAGGGAGCCAGGAAGCCAGCCTTCGCCAGGGTCTGGGCGGCCTGAGGATACTGGACACTCACCGGTGGGAGAGGCAGGGATGTGTCGCAGCTCGGCAGGGAGCTGACCGGGGCGGGGCCGCCTCCTGCCTGAAGCTCGGACCCGAGAAGGCCAGTCTCCCGGTCAGCCCAGGATGCTCTCACTGCTCTCAGAGTAGTCGGCCCTCCAAGGCCACTCAGAACACGGCAGGAACGAAAAGCTTCCTCTTCCCCCTTCCGAGGTGTTTGAGAGACACCCGTGTGGCTACGGAAGGCCCTTTCAGGGACCCAAATCACACCAGTCGTACAACCACCTTCACTGCAGGTCCGCGGGTCAGTAATCTGGAAATGCCTCAAGGGAAAAGACGGAGATAATCAAAATGTGGATGATGGAATAATGTAAATACACAATCAGCCACTCATTTTTAATACCTATTCTCCATTCAGACCCCCGTGATGGCTCTCGGATTAAAAAACTGTCGATTTTCAGGTTTCCAAGCACAAAACTGCATACGGAAACCGCTTTCCCTGCACCTGCATGCGGCCCTTTGACCAGCAGCCGCACAGTGTCACCGGGGAGCATGTCAGCAGCGCAAACTCACAGGCTGCCCGTGGACCCGCAGAACCGATGCCCAGGGCGGGCCCGGCACCCGCCCCCACTCGTGCCCCAGGCGGGGCCGCTCGGTCGGGCTCCGTGCTTGTTTCCAGCCTCGCACAGCAGTGCTGCCCACGCAGAGGCAGGAGCTCCGTGGTGAAGGCAGAGCCAAGAGCAGAGGTGCAGTCCCAGGGCCACCGCTTCCACGTCCCACCGCGAGCTGGCACCAGGGACCCGTCACCGCACTCCTCCACCAGGAGCCGGGGCAGCAGGGGCCTGGGGCCCGGCCCCCGGGGTGGAATCTGGAGGGGACGCCTCACACGGGGAGCCCCGCCCTGACGTGGGGTCGGCGAGGAAGGCCGAGGCAGGCTAGGAGCTGGGCCGCGGCAGCTGGGCGGAGAGCGAGAACCCGCACCGGAGTCCCGGCTCCCCACGGCCTCGAGGGGCGCGCAGGGGACTCAGAGTGTCCCACCGCCCACACTGGGGAACAGGGGCTGGAAGACTGAATGGACCGAACAAGGCCTGGAGTTCGAACAGATGAATCGCAAAGCGCCAGGACCTCAAGTCCAGGTGTTAACGGGAGGGCCCAAAAGTCCAGGTAGGACCCGTCACAGCTGGCAGAAACCAGAACGGGCTGTCCGGTGACCGAGCAGGATGAACACATGTCCACAGAGGTCAGAGAGGGTGCAGAGGGCAGCCTAAACCAAGGACCCACCCCCCACCGTGCCGGAGGACAGGAGGCGGCCCCGACTGGCCACCCCTCGGGGGAGGACCAGTGAGAAGGAGGTTCCGTGGGCAGGAGATGTGGCCCTGCCAAGGAGTCTGGGCCTCGTGTGGCCCAGCACCCGCGCCAGGGAGACAGCCGTGAATGGGCGGCGGCGCGGCGTCTGCAGCCCGGCGACCTGGGCAGCGTGGTGAGATCAGGCACGGAGCAGAGTGAGACACTCTGGCAAGCATCTGACTCATCACTGCCCACAGAGCTGCCCGCTGACACGTGTTGACCCCGCTTTTTTGTCCCTAGGTGAGCCCCCCGCCGCCCCCCGGCCCAGCTGATGCCACCGGGGTAGGAGGCAAAGGTTGGCTCGGGCCTCGGAGGGCTGAGTCGCCCCGGGTTTCAACACAAGGTGCCCTTGTCCCACTTCTGAGCGCTTCCCCTTCAGCCCAAAGCGTTTCGCCAGTCAGTGCCATTTGGTCCAGTCTCCCAGTCACAGCTGGCCACTCGCTGCAGGGGGGACGCCAGCTTCCAGCTCTCCCTCGTCCTGGGATCCCAGGCCAGAGGTCGGCTGCTGGAACCCTCTCGCTGGACAGCTGAGGGGGCCAAGGTCACGCTGCTCGTGGGCCACAGTTAGGGCTGGACGTGGAATCCCAGTTGCTGCGGCGGCTCCAAATCCACAGCTCTGCCCCCCGCAGGGAGCCAGCCGCTCACAGGGCGGAAGTGGTGGCTGGCGCACACGGCCGCCGCGGCCCAAAGCCCCGAGCCGGACGGCACCTTTCTCTCAAGCACCTGCTTACGTTTGCTTCTCTTCTTCTTCCCGAATCTGACCGGACGGGCGTTGAGTCTCCTGATGAAAGGCTCTCTCAGGAGAGGCTGAGGCGGAGCATCCGTGAGTGATGCCTGTTCCGGCCCCCGGGGCTGGACGCAGCCGGGAGGGGCGCGTGCCTGCAGTTCTGAGCGTCAGGGGGCCTCGGGGGGGCAGCTGCCCCGCTGGGCCCTTGCTGGGCCGCCCCGATGTGCAGGGAGGAGGCCCCTGCCTGCCGTGGGGCCGGCCTCCCAAGTCCGGACCGGACTGGCCCATGAGAAGGCGGACGAACCGTCGACAGGATTTGGTGACAGTGAGGGGCGTGTGTTATTTCTTCCACCACCCAAAGAATGGGGTCCCTCATCGGTGTGGGAGGGAAAGGGGGATCGAGGCGCAACCTGGGTGATTTAGTCCCGCTCCCTCCTAACCGATGAACGTCTGCCACTTCACACGGCTCTGGGGGGCTCCTCTCTGCCTGCAAGACGGGACGCTGCCCGACTGATGAGCTGCTGCAGAAAGCCAGTGAGATCTTTAGAGTCTACGCACTTGAATGCTGCCTTCCACCGGCGGTTAAAGGCGCAGATGGGCCTCGGGGTCAGCAGACCCAGCGTCCAGGCTCAGCGCCGCCAGGCACCGAGCACGTGTCCTTGGGCGCCCACCAGACCCTCCCGCCCTCGGCCCCCTGCTCTGCAGACACCTGGACGACAACAGCGCGGCCGGCAGGAGTCCGACCCGGCCCTTGCTCGTTTGTCACGGAACTCTGATCCCGGTGGCCGAGGGTGAGCGGTCACCTCCTACCTGCGGTCCTGCAGGGGGACCCAGGAAACTGTGGGGCATGGCAGGGCAGATTCCCCACGGGTTCCTTTGGTCGGCAGCCCTGTCCGGGGGCGGGGATAGCAGGGGGGCTTGGGAACGTCCTCCTGGCTCGAACCTGCTCTCTGGCCCCGACGGACTCCTGTCGGCTCTCTGCCCTCCCTCGGCCTGTGTGTCAGGGAGACAATGAAGTGTGTCAGGGAGACAATGAAGTGTGCGTGGCCTGGAAGCCAAAGCGGGCCTTTCTCCCGCAGTAGGTGGTTGGTTCAGGTAAGGGCGCTGTCCTGGGGAGCGGAGAGTTCTGGGAAAAGTTTCTAGCAAGAGACACTTCGGGCGAGAGACGGGGGGAGCAGGGGAGGGGCAACAGCAGCCATCTTGGAGCCGTGAGGAGAGCTTGCGCAAGACACACGCCACGCTGGCCAGGGCGGGTGAAGAGGCAGGACGCCTGACCCCGGGGCTCCGAATGGGTCCTCCCCAGGGCCACGCTGCCGGGGATCTTGCAATGCCAGACTTTTTTGTCGTTTGAGCCAGGTGGGCGCTGAATGCATCCCACCCGGACCAGGGTGCCCGTCCCCTGCGGTCGTGGTGAACAGCGGGTGACTCGGGCGGTGAGGGAAGCGCCCGCCCCGCACGGCGAGGGCAGTGAGCGGCGCCGGTCCCTGCCACCGCCCGTGTTGCTGCAGGAGAGCGTGAAGTGGGAGTGAGCGCCTCCCACAGCTCCTCGTCCTACTCGCTAGTGATAAAAACTACAACTCCTGGGGCGCCCTCATAACTGATTTTTAAAAAACAAAAATGAAACACCATACGTGCTTTTTCAATTCCAAGAGATTTCCTAATAGCAACGCCAGCGCCCAGGGTCACTTGCCAACGCAGATGGAAAATACCTCCCACCCCCAAGAGTCTGTTTCACTTAATAATCTTTCAGAGATTTGGAAACACTGCCTTTCCAGTTGCAAACATCTGGCTTTACAAAATCCCTTTAAATGCAGAGGAAAGTCCTAGAGACGCCAACGAAGGACACAGGGAACCGGCGCGGACGCGCAGCACGGCACACGTGTCCAGGGCCCGCTGCCGAGAGAGCCCTGGGGGGCCCGTGGGAGCGGAGTGGCGGTGGCCCCCTGGGGCTGTGGCAACAGCTGGGTCTGTTCCCAAGGGCACACGGCCCCAAGTCCGAGGGCCTGCGGGACCCAGGCCGCAGCTCGGGCCCTCGAGGCCCGAGCTCTGTTCCCCGTGGAGGCTCTGACCCTGGTGGCCTCAGACATTCAGCCGAAGTTCAGGTGGCTCAGGAAGCCGCCAGCAGGGAGGAAAGGAGAGGAAGCTGACAGTCACCCGGAGCCCCTCCAGGTGTGGGGGCCGGGGGTCGGGAGCCCTTCTGCAGGGCGAGTGAGACTGGGAAGCACAAGGACCCAGGAAGGATGTCACCGCTCTCTTCCCTCCCACGGAGTTTGTGTGACGCAGGGAAGCTCATCCACAGTGAGGGGCGAGGGCGGGGACTGAGAAGACCCAGAAGCGTCCTGCTTCTGCAACGAGGTGTAGGAAGCGTTTCTGGGGCCTTGTGGGGGACCACCTGGGTGAGTTTGGGCAGGAATGGGGTGCAGTGGGAGCCGGGAATCCCGCCAAGGCTCTCCCGCAGCTGCACCTCACGGCCACGCAGGAAGCTGTGTTTGAAGTGCTGGGCCGGCCGCAGGCCGCCGGTCAGAGGGAACCGCCGGGGCTGGGTCCAGGCCATGAGGGCAGGGAGGCACCGACCTGCACGTGTGTGTGTGCAGACGTGCATCTGAGTGTCTCTGAGGGCCCAGGGTGAGAACTTACTGAGCTCAGCTCAGCCGAGTCCTGCCTGCCCAGCTTCCGACCTGGGCGTGTGGGCTGTTGCGCCCTCGGCATGCCTTGGTTTCCTCGCCCAAAAAGCGGGGGTGGCAGCGGCGATCAGGTGACGCATGGCAAGGACCGAGCCCAGAACCCGACAGACAGGTCCTGCTGGGTCCCTACTCCCAGCGCTCGCCGGGAGGAGAAAGTGCTACGTGCTCTCATCTCCCCAGTCGGTGGATTCCTGGAAGAAAGCCCGAGGCCCGAGAGCCACTGCAACGGGCGTGCTGGACGGGACTCCACACCAGGCAGACAGCCTGCCCCGCCCTCCCCCCCGCCGCCCGCCACGCAGGAACACGCCAGGTCCGGTCCCACGTCTGCGCCTGACGGGGAAGACTTTGTGTCTCGGGACCAAGCCGCCCGGCGGAGAGCGCGCCGTGGTGTCTGATGCAGGAACAAAGTTGGTTTTCCCAGAGGAAAAGTCACCGCTTCGCCGTCCTCAGAGCTTCCACCGGCCCGCACTGCACCGGTTTTTTCTGAAGCGCAGTCAGGAGACAACCCACCCAGGGAGCAGCCAGGGGGTCCCCCAAGGCTGCTATAGATTTTTTTAATCAACAGGAACGAACAAGTCTTAGTGATTCATAATTTTATTTAAAACATAAAGGTAGAATCAACACCCAATTATCTGTCTCGTCTCCCCAGCTTGGTGGTGGCGCCTGAAACCAATCGCGCCTAATACACCTCGTGCTGCCCGGCAGGTCTCAGCACAGATAGGTGTCGTCCTGGGAAAGCTTCAGCGCCGTGACCTTGGCCTTGCGGAGTCCGCCGGAAGGAGCTTTCAGGGGGGAGGAGGGCGGAGGAGCCGCCCCCTGCCTCCGAGCTGCGGCGGGCGGGTGGGGACTGTGGTCAGGCCTGTGCGTCACACTCGGTCATCGCCAGCACGCCTCGGCGGCCCCTCCCCAACCGTCTTTTGCTGCCTCCACAATCCCACACTTGAGGGAAGGCCGTTACCATAGCGAGGGGCAGCTGGAGGGAGCGGCACCCCGTCCATGGGCACAGACAAACCATGGAGCTTCGGGTCGGAGCAAGTGCACCCCGGGAGCCCCGTGGAGACCACGCAGCCACGCCTCCCGCATCACAGACAAGCGAAGACTCCACACCAAGAGCCAAGGGCCCTGCCACCGGGGCCGAGGCGAGAATGGGGCCCGGCTCCTGGCTCCCAGGCCCAGCCCGCTGCTCCTGTGACTTCCCGAGGCTGCGTTTCCCGCGGTGAGGAAGAGGGGGCCCGCAGGCCGGCGGGGAGAGGCCGAGAGGCGGCCCATACCGGGTCGGGGAGACCAGCGTGGGCGAGGGAGGCGAGCCAGGCCGGCCCAAGGTTCCTTTCAGCAAGGAGGGGCAAGTGTCCCATCGTCACCAGGTGAGGGACAAGGTCGAGGACAGGAAGACGAAGGCCAAGGCTTCCGCTGAGTCTTTCCACCTCACGCTGGAGGTCTGTCTGGGGAGACAGACGGCGACGTTTCGGAGACGCAGGGGAGCCCAGCTTTGCCAAACACATTTCACCCGAGGAACTTTCCCACCGAGGCCAGCTGTCTGCGAAATCTGCAAAGCGACTTCTGAGTCTTGGTTTCTTTTTAAAAAACAAAGGGGTTGAGGTCGGCGTGGAAGCAACAGAAGGCTCATGTGACCACCCCCCCCCACCTTGAAATGCTGACACCGTCGGCCCCCAGACACCAGCCGCTCAGACCGAGGAGGGAGGGGGCCGGGACGGTCGAGTCCACCTGTCTGCGGGGCAGAGAAGAGCGGTGGGCGCTGTCAGAGACCTGGGGCAGCTCGTGACTCACCGCCCACTCCCCCTCCCCCTCCCCCGCTGAGAAAACTCCGGCAGAGGCAAAGGAGAGACTCCGGCTGCTTACGGAGCCGGCGTTCCCGTAAGACGAAGCTCAGCTTGGGTGATGGAGCTCGTGAACCCGCCCTCACCAGCGCGGGGGACAGGGCGTCCGGGGCTCCCCAGTTCAGCACATGGGGCAGGGCCGGTGCGGGCTGGTCCACAAAGGCCTTTGAAAAGGAGGAAAGGCCGGGGTTGGGGCAAACACAAGACCTCGTGTTTGTGTTGAGTGGGAGCTAAAAATGCTTCCTTCCACTTTGATTCCCATCCGAAGCTTCCAAAGGCCCAGCCTTGGTTTTAAGCTGAGCCACATCCTATCATTTCAACGATGCATTTTAGGAAACGGGGGGGACAAGGGGTCGAAAAGAGGTCTCCGGTCAGCGCTCACACAAGTGCGACCGGAACACCGGGGCGTGGCTCGCTGGGCCAAAACCGGCCCTAAATGTCCCCACGTTGTCACGTGCGAGCACGCGGGTGGCCTGGGCTTGCCAAGTGGCCTGGCTGATGACACACCCCTCTGCCCCTACCCAGGTGCCAGTCGGCACGTGCGCCTGCAGCCGCAGGCCCCAGGGCCGCACTCCAGCCCTGGACCTCGTTCCAGGCCTCCCCGGTGCGCACGCCCCCACCCGCCCCCACACCCTCCATCCTCGCAAGGAGAGCGTGTCCACCTCTCCTCCAGGCCCGCCGGATGGGAACTCCCTCCAGTTTCCCACGTCGTGGGCCCAACAGGTTTCTCCTGAGCTGGCAAACGCCGTTCGGAAAAAGGAGGTAAACGAACAACGGGGGGTGTTCCCAGGCAGCCCAGCCAGGATCCTGGGGCAGCTGAGCTGAAGCTCAGGCGGGAGACACCAGGGGACGTGCCCCACGCAGAGGCCGGGGCGAGTGCGGGCTGAGCGGGGCACTCGGTGCAGCGGGACTCGGTTGGTAAGGCTGCTGCTCGAGTCCTCGGTTCCCGAGTAACGCCCAGCAAGATGAACTTCTAGCCTAAAAAAGGGGGAAAAAATCACAATGCACTCGGGACCATTTAAAGTTACGGCACTCCCCAGGGCCACAGGTCTAGGGAGGTGGCTTCTCCGGTGCCCTGGGCCACGCCCCTGGGACCCAGAATGCTGCGTGAGACTTCACGGCCACCTTGGCTGCCGCGTTTCGCCAAATGCAGCGGATGCCGAGCCCACACCGTCCACGTTCACACCTCCCAGCGCACGGAGCACAAATAATGACAATCTGACTCCATGCAGCAGCATCCGATGATGGGGACAAACCACAGCGGTGACCGTGGCAGGGCGCGGCGCCTGCTCCTCGGCTGAAATCCTGGGACAGGCCGGAGGCTAGAGGGCTGCCAGGCACGGTGTGAACGCCGTGGCACCAGCTGGCTGCCAAGGCGGTTCCACAGCAAGTGTGAGCAAGGGCAGCTTCAGAAATGGCGGTGATGGCTGCCAAGCACGGAACCCACCGCTGAACGCCCCCGGCTGTTTAAAGACTCCTCTCGCGCTTGGTGAGCCTCAGTCACAAACGCACTTGACCCGAGAGCCCGGGGGAACTGGGACCTCGGAACCTGGGAGCACCAGGCGCTCACTCGCCTTCGTCCCTCGCCACGGCCCGGAGGCAAAGGGACAGCCGATCCCAGGGGCCTGTCCAGACGGCCCTGAGCGGGAATGCGGGGAGACGGACCCACCGGCTGGGACGGTCACCACGAGCAGAAGGGCCTTTGTCATTGGAGGGTTTTCCTTTGGGGATGTGGGTTTTTCCCCCCAAATCAAGGAAGAGGGGGCAGGGAGTGGGCTGACAGATGCAGACAACCGAGTCCACAGGCGCCGTGTGCCCGCAGGTAACAAAGGTGCCCACGAACGCCGTGCAGGGTCACGCCCATCTGTCTGCCTCCAATCCCGGTCATCCCGGGGCCAGCGGTGCCACGCGAGCAGGCACATGGCCTTCTCCTTTGCCGTGGGCTCAGCTTCCACCAGAGTCTGCACCCGGCTCTGCACACGCGGCAGGTGAGAGCAGAGCTTCTGGGCCTGGGGCCCCGGGTTCAAAGCCCAAGGCCACCGCCGGCCAGCTGGGACACTGGACACGGACATCAGCCTTCCATGTCTCACACCCCCCACTGGGCACACACACTGTGAGGAAACAACTGTGCTTGGTGAACACTCCACGAACACCGGCGGTTCTCATCGATGACAACTCGCTACCCTCTGTGTGCTGCGACCCCGTGACCCCGTGACCCCATGACCCTGTGACCCCGTGCCCCAACTCCCAGAAGAAAGTGCTCGGAATGGAGCGCAGTTCCCAGTGAGGAAAACAGGTGCACAGCCTTTCTTCAAACTCAGACCCGTGGCATCCAAGTGGACGGTCCAAGGCCATCAACCTTACGCCCCCAGAGACAGCAGAGGGGAGGCCCGGGGACCGCAGGCGACTTTGGGGCCAGATGGGAAACGCGTTGGTTAGAAACCAAGGAGTCTCACTGCGTGTGGCCCAGCCCGGCCCTTCGCTGGCCGCTGCGGGCATGGCCAGGCCGCCTCCCTGGGCCTCCTCAGTTCGGCACGCGCAGGAACGAGGCGGCGGGCCGGCGGCGGCGTCCATCCCACAGAACTCCCCGCCGTCACGGAAATGCCCTGCAGCTGCACCGCTGCCGCCGCAGCCGCGGCCGCCAGACACGCGGCCGCCAGACACGCGGCCCCCAGACACGCGGCCCCGAGCCCTCCGAGCGCGGCGGGCGCGCCCGCTTCTGGCTGATTCAGGTTTGATTCCACGGGGCAACCTGCGGGCGCCAGAGCCACATCGGGGAGCGAGAGAACAGACGGACAGGTGGACGGGCCAGGATGTGAGCCCAGACGGTGAGCTCCACGTCAGCCTCTGAGAAAAAGGACACGGAGCTCGTCGTCGGGAACGACACACGGACAGACCGGCGCTCGGGGCAGCAGCACAGGGCCTGCCGAGTGGTGGTCAGCGAGCGCCCAGGTCCATCCCAGAACGCGAGCGGCCCCGCGGCCCACTCCCTCACCCCACGAAGCCCGCCTGCCCGCGGTGCCCACCGCTCAGAGCGTAGACCATCGGAGCTCGCACTTGAGCCTCTGTGTTCTTTATCCCCGAGGATGTAACACAAGATCACGTCCTGTAACCCAGGGAACCACACACACTCGGCAGGAGCAGCAGGCAGGCTGTGACCTGGAATCCATTGGCGGTGAAACGGGCAACTCACAGACACGGGGGGCAACTGTCCCCCCGCCCACACGGGCCTGCAGAGCACCCACTGCAGGGAACCCCATGCTGAGAGCTGACCACTGGCCAAAGCGGACAGGGCTCCCGCCTCACTCAGCACTTAGTCCTGGACCACCTCCCCAACCAGAGTGGGCTGGAGCAGAGGGGCTGACGGCGCCTTGGGGGCAGCCGACAGGCCCAGCGGACCCAACAGTGGGGCCCATGGCAGCACCAGCCCCCCAGAGGAGCCGCGCTGGCTCGGGCCCCGAGAACTCGGCAGAACTCCCTTCCAGCCTGCTGGAATCTTGGACAGGCGACAACTGGAGCTCCCTGCACGGCTTCCCACTAAAAATAACTCCACAAACAGTTGCTAAACGCTGTCTTTATAAGCAATAACTTCGGCAAGTCTGAAGGTTTCGTGTAACAGGAGAGATTACAACATGCGATGAGAGACGTGGGAATATTGTGCGCACAGGAAAAAAAGGACCACCAGGGAACTTCGCCCCCCCCCCCCCCCCCCCGCTCTCCGGGGAGGAATGCTCGCTCTCGCCACCGAGCGGCTGAGCAGCGTGCGCCGGCATCTCCGGAGCAAGGAAGCGGCTGATGCAACGCCATGTGGTGTCCCGGGGTATTTCCAACCCGCAGGAGCTGGACGTCCGGCAGCGCAGGACGCACGGCACGAAGAAGGCAGGCCCCACGTGCCACGGGGGGTGGACCTGCTCCATCGCTGGGACTCCGGCCTGTCTGCGCGGGCCCGGGGCGGCGGGAGCCGCTGTGCGCCTGTGGCCAGGGAGGCCGTAGACGGGAGCCGAGGCTGCCGCACCCCCAGGTCAAGTCTGTCCAAGGTCAGCATGACCTCCCCCTCGATGTGCGTGTGCCAGTGAGACCCTGGGGGCCGTGCACACGGCCCGCACACTGCGAGCGGCTGCTGAGGAAAGAGTGTGGGCGCCCGGCAGGGGCGGCGCCGAGCCCGGTTCTCCCACCGGCCGGGGCTCTCGCATGCGCCATGAAAGGAAAACACGCCGTGGGCACTCGGAGCACCTCGGGGGAGGAGGAGGGTGCATGATCCCACGATCTCATTGCCCGACTCCACGCCGCCCGGCCGGCCTGTGCGCTGCTCAGGTGCCCGCAGTGGATGGAGCAGGACGGGCCTGAGGGCTCACGGGAACGGGCAGCCAGCAGGGCGTCCCAGGGTGACCGGGACATGCGGGGGCTCACGGGGAGACCCAAGCCCAGAGAGGGCAGCCTGCAGGCCGCGTCTGGGAGGACGGCCGCGGCTGTCCCTTGGACAGGGGCGAACAGGGACTCTGTGGTGGGGACAAGCAACCCCCAGCTCCAGCCAGGGGCCCTCCCGGCCCCGGGAGCCCCAGCCCGAGGAGAAGCAGGACAGGCGGCCGGCCACACTTTCAAACGAATGGAGGCACCGCTTCTCGCCTTTCGTGCCCTTGACCTCGGCTTGAATGCAGCGGGACCTGTCACTCTTCACAAGGCCTGTGCCCTGGAGCCCGGCCACGCTGCTCGGGACGTTCCCGAGCCGGCCAGCAAGGGCATCTGCCTCTGCGGTGGGGACGGTGCTGGAAGGACCGTCCTCGGGTCTCCCCTGCCCACGGCCAAGGCCTCCCTGCCCGGCGCCCCGCTCTCTTCTTCAGGAGTTGGAGGCGAGACGGCTCCTTTCATTCACTCATGTTCTCGGCAAACGTCACCGAGCGTCTGTGACGTGCCAGCACTGTGCTCGGTCCGGAGAATGCGGCAAGGCCGGAGGCCGACCCAGGCCGACAAAGGCATCCTGCGAGGGGGGAGGCAGAAGACAGTGAGTAAACCAGCCACCATCAGGCAGTGATGACCGGCATGCGGAAGACAGAGCAAGCTCAGGGACGGGGGTCCTGCGAGCAGGCGGTCAGACGAAGGCCCTCGGGGAAGATGCCTCAGTATGGAGATGTGACAATAGGCGCCAGCCCTGAGGCCACCCAGGGGAGCAGCAGCCTGGGCCCTGGGGGGTGGTGGGGCTGCACAGGGTGAGGGCCAGCAGCAGTGGAGATGCTGGGGCCAGAGCAGGAGGGAAGCGCCTCCGGCTGAGACCCTGGCGAGTCCTTGGCACTTCATTCCAGGGGGAGGGGCAGCCCTCTGGGCATGGCTGACGCTGGACCTTGGCTCCCGGACTTGGTGAGGTGTCCCCACTGATTCCCGGAGTGCGACTGAGGGCCGTGTCCCGGCGGAGAATGGACGGCCAGCGAGGATGAGGACAAGGCCCAGTGACCACAGCATCCCAGGGCACCACAGCTCAGGCGCCACCGCAAGACCGGGGGCCTCTGGTACGATCTCCCGTCCTCAGCTCCGTCTCAACAAGGACCCAGTGCTGCCGACGGGCGACAGGGACATGCTCAGCCCACCCAACCCCTGCCGGCCACAGGCCCCGCGGCGGCCCACACACGCAGTCTGTGCCGCCTCCGCTCCCACATGCACCCAAGCTCCCGCCGCGGTGACTCACCCATCCCCTGCACCGCTGGCGTCCTCTCTGCCTGGAAGGTGCTCATTACTCGGCCGTGGGTGACATTCTCTGCCGTGTGTGCGCGGAGGAAACGCCCACTTTCCCTTGAAGAGCCAGTGGGAAGGCGCCTCTTCCTCCCATCGGGCTGGGGCTCTGCTCCTGTGCATCCCCCGGGGGGGCTGGGGGGGCGGGTCACCTACGTCAGAGATTCCGGGCTTGCTGCTGGGCTGGAGGAGGGGTCGGGTCCCTCTGCCTCCCAGCCAGGAGTTGGCACCTCCGGGGTAGGAAGAGGAACACCGGGTGGGGCCAGGGCTCCTCAGGGACCAGGGGAACAGGCGGACACCCAAGTGTGGAGGGCTCTGGATGGGCCCCACGAGGTGGGCGAGGCCGACGCGGCCCCTGTGCTGGGCAGGGGGCTGGCCCAGCCAGCAGCATGCGTGTCTGGGTGTGGGACACAGCCCTGCCCCTTCTCCCAGTGAGCTGCTGGAGGGGCCAGGGCTCTCCTCCACGGAGGCGAGGACTGTGGTAGGAGGGCTGCTCCGTTGTGCGGGAGAGGCTCAGAGGCCGAAACTCGGGCGGCTGGGCCTTGGGGAGTCTCCTGGGGTGGCTGGGTGCTTTGGCACCCAGAAAGCAGCCTGCATCCCTGGGCAGCACCCGCCGAAGCCTCAGGGGTCAGCAGGGCACTAAGTGTGCTGGAAAACACGGGAGCGTCCACTGCCCCCAGCCCTTTGATACAAACAGGCACCTGGAGACGCCTGGGCTTCTCGGGGGAGGGAGCCCCGGGGACGTCCCACCCTGACAGGCAAGGGCCCGATCACCGTCAGCCACTGGGGGCGGCGGCAGCACCAGCATCTGCAAACCTGACCTTGCAACTTTCTAAGTGCCAGCTCCTCCGTCCCCTTCCTCAAGGACGGACACAGCACGTGACCTGCCACACACAGCAGCTACCCGATGGGTGTGCCGTGAACAAGCCGATGGCTGGGGCGTGGGGAAGGGTGACAAGCTGGGGGGCAGGCAGAGGCGGCCGTGGGGGAGGCATGCACGCAGACCCGAGACTCCCACTGCGGCAGCAGCCCCCCAGGGTGTGGGCAGACAGCCACCCATCAAGGTGCGTGCGTCCCCCGAGTGAGGTGGGCCACCCCCACCCGGACAACGACAGCCATCTCTGCTCCTCGTGACCAAGCTGAGGCTGCGCCCTGGAAGCTCCGTGCATGAGCTCAGCGTGGCTGAAACATGCAACGCGGGTCTGCACTTCCCATTGACCCCGTCCAGCCACTGAAGGGGCCCTCATCGCCACCTCCGTGACTGGGAGGGACACTGGTCTCCGTTTAGAAGACACGCACTCGGGCCCGGACTCTGCCATTTCTCCGCTGCGTGACCTCAGGCCGGTCACTCACCCACGCGGAACCTCGGTCCCCCACGTGGGAGAGGAAATGATGACAACTAACATGCCACGTTTCCGTGACAGTCTGATCGCACGCTGCGTGTGACACAGCCGGGGAGCGCACATGGCGCAGGAGTACGAGCCCGCAGTACGAGCCCGCTGTCGGCACACAGCGGGAGAAAGCACCGCCGCCGGAACCTCGTTGCTGCTGCCACTGAGGGCCGCGGCCGAGGAGGAACAGGAGCTCCGCGCAGGAGCGGGCGTTCGCGTGGACACCTCCCGAAGGCCTTGAGGTGCGTCCTCCGGGGCCGTCGCCAGGGCCCGGGAAGGCGGCGTTCCGGGGAGCACGGGGCCGTGTGAGCGGAACGCGTGTTGGGCAGTTGGTCTCCCACCCCGCGGTCTCCCGACGGGACTGCGTGCGCACAGTGGTCCCCGCGACCAGCCCGACTTTGCCCCGCCACCCGGCCAGAAAGCAAGTCCTTCCGAGGCACAAGGTCAGAAACTGTAAACGTCCAGGCGGGGAGAGTCAGTGGCACCGACACTCTAAATGCCACCAGAGCTGGACACCCGACTAGTAAACGACAGCACAGCTGAGAGGTCACAAACGGGGTGAACTGTTACACGCCTGCACCGGAGAACGGCACAGCGGCAACAGTCACAGACCACACGGCGGAGGACGTGGTCAGATGGCGGATGCAGCTCACGCACAAGGGCGGAAGCGCAGGCGGCCAATAAGAAAAGATCCCCGGTGACGAAAGGAGAGCAGACGGGCACAAGATGCTGCGTCCCTCGCCCCGGACGGACGGGCGCCGGGCGGAAGGACGCTGACGCAGGCCACCGGCGGGGGCTCGGCAGGGGCCGCGCGCAGCCGCTGTCGGTGGCACGGATTTCGGTGCCCCCCTCCTAGAGGGCAGTCTGGCAGCCTGCAAAAACTGGGGTGGGCAAACCCCGTAATTCCCCTCGGCCGCGTCTGGAAACTCACGGGAAGGAAACCGCGAGACAGACGCAGACGTCTGCCGAGAGGCGTCCCCCACGGAGCCGTTCGCCCGGACAGCTGGAAGCGGCAGCTCGAACACCCACGTGACGGCTTCGCGCTAAGGACGGAACGCGGGGCCCAGTGACGTCGGCCTCGTCCGGGACGTGACGCGACGTCCGTGATGAAGAGGCGGAACGTCACCAAACAGGAAGGGCCGTCGGCCTGGCCGTCGCCGGGTCTGGGCGGCACCGGGGGTGATGCCCGCGCTGCAGTTTCCTCAGTCGCTCGGTCCGTGTTCTGATCACATCGACCAGGTAATAACTACCTGCCTGCGCAATAACAGAGCTGAGAGCTGTTTCTCAGGTAGCTTTTTAAAACGCAGGGAAGCTGCTCTCACGATGACTGTTTCCCATCAGCGCGCTTCCGGTGTGACCACCTTTGTCTCCGCGCATCCCCGTGGAGACACGGCGGGGACAGTCCCAGCAGAGTGTTTCCTCGGGGGCAGGGGCCTTGACTGGCTGTCGCCCTCAGAGTCTCACCCGCTGGCACAGACGCTGGGACAAGGGACCGTCCTTCCCGAGTGACTCTGCTTCCCCTCCCCCACCCCCGTTTCCACTGTGAGGGCATCTCGGCTCCAAAGCAGAGGCCCCCGACAGCACAGAGCGCGCATCTCCCGTGACGCTGGGGGCCCCTTCCCGGGTTCTGCCTGGCTCCGATCTCGGAGGGGACCGAGGGCCCGGGCCTGGGGAGGCTCCATCCAAAATGGGAAAATATAACTGCGTTTGGAAAATCGGCCCGTCCAGCCGCCACCGTGCTCGGGACGAGGGGACTCGCTGGCGCGGCGCAGCGCAGCGGACAGAGCGTGGCGGACACCCGGGGCTGGAGGGTGAGGCCGCACAGCCCAAATCCTGGTTTTCATCCCGAGCTCCGGAACTTGCGGCAAGTGCCTCCAGGTCCCATCTACACGGTGACTCCCTCCTCCGCAGGAGAAAGGGAGACGGCTCGTGAAACCCTCCGCACAGCGCTCCACTTACACCTCCCACCCAGAGGCCCGGTGCTCGCCGGCGGAGGGGAAGCAGCCAGCTGCCGCGGCAGACCGAGAACGGAGCGCAGACGCCAGGGAGGCCTCGGAAAGACGTGAGACTTGGACTGGCGGCACTGACACAAGGAGCTAAAGAAAAACCATGGCGTTGCCATGGCGTTCACGGTGAAGCTAATGCGAAGGCAAATAACAGCAAAAGACAGGAAACAGGAGGGAGGAAAGTGGGCAAAACTGAGTGGAAGTAAACAGATGCTAAAAAAGTCAGAGAAAAAGATGATGAACATGGAAAAGAACAGTGAGAAAAGGAGCAAAATGACACCCTGGGGAAGAGAACCTGAGTCCTGGGCCAGCCAAGCGTTTCGGGACGCAGCCCCCCTGACTTCGGCCTGCGGGCCCACGTGCGGCCCCCGGGACTCAGGGCCCCCGGGACACAGCGCCCCGGTGAGGCAGGCCGGGCCTTCTGCAGGGACTTGACCAGATCGGGCTTCTCTGTGCGGCCTTCTGGGTAATAAAACTGATTCTCTAGGCACAAAAGCTGTTTTTTGTTTTTTTTTTCAGTAAAAAAAAAAAGAAAGAAATTTAATTCTACTGATTGTAAGATACACCTGTCCCCGGGAAAAATATACCCCAAAAGTTATAATTCAATTAACTTCAGATATTTTTTTAAAAAGAATCATTTTAATGCCCTGGAAAAAACACCAAGTCGCTAACAGAGGGTGAAGGAAGCGGTGAAACTACGCCAAAGTCCTCAGGAAAGAAAGCGTGTGAACCGAGAACTTCATTACCCACCAACGCAAGTGTGAAAATGATCGGCATTTCCGGAAATGCCGGAACCCAGCAGCCACAGCCTCCACTGGAAGAAGCTCCTGAAGACCTCGTCACAGTGCCGCTGTCACCTGTGCCGACACCTCACCTGGTGTGTCGGGGGACAGCCAGGAGCCCACACGGGTGCTTCGTTTCTCCAGCAGAAGGCGGGCGCCCCGCGTCCAGAGCGTGCCTGTGTGATGTCACGGACCACCCTGCCCAGGGAGTGACAGTGAGATGCTCTGTCGACACCCGAAAGTGACGGGAGACACTAAGAACCTGCCGGAGAGTCCGCCAGGGGCTGGTGAGGGGACTCTTGCGGGTTTCAGGTCACAGTGAGCAGGAGTGGCGTGCCTTCTGCTTACACGCTACCAACCCCAAACAAGTTCACAGTCCGACAAACGCTCACACACGTGTGCCGCACCCCCACGGGCGTGCCCACGCACACAGGTCACCTCGGGGAGGACAGGCAGCCAGCCGGTCCGCACCCGCCCGCCTGGGGGCAGGGAGCCGAGCCGTGCAGGGCCAGGGTAAGAAGACACAATTGAGACATTTTAAAGATTTGATTGTGGACATCTATTTTTAAAAATAAAATCATTTAAACGTAAAATCCTTGAATGGCTAAGGAAATTACAGCAGTCAGGAAATGAAGGACAACAGCAGCCGGGGCAGGCGGGGGGTCATCTGCACACCGCCCAGCACAGACCCGGGAGAGCGGGCCGTGGGGCGGGCATCAGAGGCGGCTCTCCTGTCCCGGCCGCGGTGGGAAGAAAGGACAGGATGCCCAGGGCCCGTCAGGTGAGCACCAGCCGTCTGTTCTGGAAAAACATGCCTAGAACTGAGACTGGAGTGACGTTTCCCCACCGAGTGCTCTCCTCCTGGCCCTTGACAGCAGCACAGCTTTTCACGAACCTGGTTAACACGGCCAGAGGGGCCAGCTTCACAGGTTTCCTGCGGCCCAACGATGGCTTTCGTTGTTGGTCGTAGGCGCCAGCGGCGACCCGGACCAGGGACCGGCACTGGCTTCGTCGGGGAAGCAATGAAATCGCGAGAGGTGGGGACAGGGAGGAGGGTCCACACCCTCTGAGGGTCGCTCCGCCTCCTGAGCTGTGCTCGGAGGGCTCAGCCTCCCAGCTGTTTCCAGAAAACACTTGGCTTCGGGCCCGTGTACGGCACAGCAGAGAATGGCACCGCGGCCCTGTGGCCCTAGGTTGGCGTGACTCACCTGCACGGGCAGAACGGACCGGGTCCGAGACGGACCGCACCATGCGTGGGCGGGATGTGGAGGAGCCGGAACTCCCACGCACTCCCTGTGATGGGAACTGAGAACGGCTCGACCACTTCGGAAAATAATTCGACAGTTTCTTTAAAAATTACGCAAATAGCTACTGCGTGGCCTACCCATTCCCAACTATGTTTACACAAGACGCACTCAAACAGTAGCCGCTTTGTCCGTCGGAGCCAGAACCCGGGACCGACCCCGGGTCCACCAGCAGCTGGGCGCAGGGGCCCGTCCGCAGAGGCTGCCGCTCGACCCCGGGAGGGAAGTCACTGGGACGCGCGGCGTCGGGTGCAGTGGTTCTCAGCCCACGCTCTTCCGAGCGTTTCACCGGAGGCCCGAGGACACCCTGCAAGGCAAGTGAGATCCTCTCTTTGGAGCCTAGAGAACTGGAGCTTCTGGAAGGAGAGCGGCTTGTCTGGGGTCCCTCAGCCGACGGGGGCAGAGGCGGGACGCAGGCGGCCCCCAGCGGACAGAGAGCCTTACACGCCTGGCTCAGCACGGAGTGCTCGGGGGTCCTGGGCCCCACCAGCTCCTCCAAAGGGAGGCAGCACGTGCGGGAGGCGAGCCCCACACACGGTGGGGAGGGCACCTGGCCGGCCCGTGACACTTCTCCTCCTTTCTGCTGACGCCCTGGGTGACTCAGCCTTTCCCATCCCTCGGGTCCAAGCCTTGGCGCGTCAGATCTGGGGCGCAGGTCTGCACAGGCAGCGGCTCCCGCCGGGCACCTCTACCCACAAAGCAAGCTGCCTTTGCTTCTTTACTCTTCACCTTTGCCCTAATTACAGGGTGGGGGGAAGAGCCCCTGAAGCGTGCCCCAAACTTGGGTGACTTTTACAAAGCCCCTTCTTTCTTTCCAGCTGCTGGGCTCTGCTGGGAAAGGCAAGAAGAACGCTTTCAGAGCTGAGCTCGCTGCTGAGCTGCCAGGGCTCGGAGACCTCTGCAAGGCCACTGTTCTCTCTGAAGGGGACTGGGAGCCCCCCATGCCCTGCCCCGCCCTGCGTCTGCATGACCCCCGGCAGAACGTGCCGTTGTAAGAGCGCCACCAGCTTGCCGAACGTCTGGTGTCCCCGTCACCTGCTCTCCCACCTGAGGACGGACATGGATGCCTCTGGAGTGAAGACCTCAGACTGGTTTTGTTCCTTTCCTGCTCTTCAATCAGCTGCAGGACGCACATGGACACTCAGGGCCAGGCCCCCACCTCCTGACCCGAGGGCAGCTTCCGGGTGACGCTCAGGGCGAGACAAGCAATGGGACCCGTGTGGCTGGCCCTGCTCTGCGTGCGGACCACTGTGCCCCCAACAGAACACGGAGCCCTCAGCTCTGTGCGGGCTGGGAGAGGGGGCTGGGTGGGGCTCCTGGCCGGTCGGGGGGCAGCCCGCAGTGAGCTCCATGCCCTCTGGGAGAACGGCTGAGCTGCGGGGGGCTGGGTGGGGGCTTCTCGTCACACTGCACGGACAGGTGGTCCCGGCTCGGGCGGGCCCGGCCCACAGCGTCCCAGAGTCTGTTTCGTGTGGAAGATCGAAGTTTGCAGCACTTTCCCTTGGTTTCCTCACATTCCTTTAAGTGAGTCTCACCCTTATGTCCAGTCTGTGTCTTAACAGAAACGGGAGGAAGCTCCCAGAGGGTCACCAGGAGACTGGCAGCCAGCCACTGGCGCCAGGTCACTGAGTGTGTCCTGCAGGGAGAATTCTCCACCCTCGATCGACCTCTCCCAGGGCCGATGCTCATGCCCACACCCATGGGGGCTCGCTACGCAGAACACTTTCAATTACTCGCCTGCCCTCCCCCTCCGGGTTCCGGTCCCCTCTCCGGGCCCCCATCACTCCTTCCGTGGCCCCGCCTCCATCACACATCGTCAGCACAGACTTGGAGCTCTCGGGGGGACCCCACACCCACCTCGCAGGTCCCCCGAAACCGAGTGCATGGGCCTTCAGCCCCTGCGCCCAGGCTGCTGCCTGAGCGTCTCCCAACCCCGAGAGCAGGGCTGTGCAGAAGCCGCTCCCGCGCCGGTCACGGCAAACTCACAAATGAGCAAATGCATCGCCAGAAATACTCCTGCAGCAATTTCTTTGTAAAAGATGACTAAATATGAACACTTTAACTGAATGCACGTTGTTTAAATATATATATTCCCTCCTCCACCCCATCCCTTTATTGATTGGCTGGCTCACTGTACGCCAGGCAGGGCTCTGGCAGTGTGGCTGGCCGTCCCCGGCGAGACAGAGGGAGCCAGCAGGAGGACAGGTGGTGACAGAGCCTGGGAAGGAGTCTCGGACAGGCGGTCAGGGAGGCGCGCACTGAGAAGGTGACAGCTCAGCAGTCCCCAAAGGAAGGAAGGGGGCGTGAGCCACCCGGGTACCTGAGGGAAGAGCCCCCCCACCCACCGGGCAGAGGGGAGAGCAAGGGCCCCTGCCTGGGGGTGGGCCCAGAGCAGCGGGCAGCCAGAGGGGCTGTGGCAGAAGGGACGGGGAGGGAGGGCAGAAACGTGGAGGAGGGCCCCCAACGGGCAGGCTCAGGATGGGCAGCAGGCCGGCGCATCCCGGGCGGAGGACATACGCCGCCAGACCCATGGTGTGGGAAGGGCGCGGTGGCCGCTGGGTGGGAAGAGAGCAAGCAAGCAAGCGAGCGAGCGGTCCAGGCCACAGGGAGCCCAGCTCTGAGGCAACTGCAGGAATCCAGGCAAGAGGCGACGCAGCTGGGGCCTGACATGGACGGCGGAGGGGCCGGAGAGGATAGCTCCTGGTCACTCAGGAGCAGAAGGCCACAGGGTTCTGCTGGGTCGGGTCAGCGGTGCCGTCGGCCTGGAAACTTCTGATAAATGGCAGACCCAGCAGAAAGTTCAGAGACCGGCAGGCACGTCCAAAACAGAGGCCTCTTGAACTGGCCCTCGGGCAAAGGGGCATGGGCCTGCTGACTGAGCGCCTGCCTTGTGCAGAGGCAGCCTGGGTACTTGCATGGACAGGTCCCCTCACGAGTCCTTGTGTTTGTTGTGACCGTGCCCCCATCATGGACAAGGACAGGGAGGGAAACCTAATGAGTGACAGCCACACCCCGGAGCCCTGGGCCCCGGGTGGAGGCACAGCCTGGGGGCGCACCCAGCCCTCCTGTTTGTCGAGGCGTCTCACCAGAGCCCCAGGGGAGGAGCCGTGCCTGAGTCCTGGGGCGACCTGCATGGCCATCCTCAGGGGGACCCAGGACGCAGCCGCTGTGGCTGCAGCTGCCAGTGGCCAGGGAGCCAAGTGGGGACAGATCAGGGAGCCCAGGGCACCCCCCAGCCCCCCCCCACAGGCAATGCACACAGCCCCTGGGGTCAAACCCCCCTGAACTGGAAGTCACCCCATGTTGATCTCCACACCCCAAAGCTTCAGCTCACTGAGGTCACGGTGTCAGGGCCGGCCAGGGCTGTTTGGAGGAAGCAGCCCAGGCGACCGGGTACACCTGCACTGGGTGGAGTGTGTTTCCCCTGCGGTCGCCGTGGCAACAGAAACAACAGTGGCTGCAGAAACCCCTGAGCACCACGGTTGGGCCGAGCCCGTCCAAGGGCAGCCAGGCCTCTCTCGTCCCAGTCACCGCCCTTCTCTTGCACCCCCTGAAAGTGTCTGCTCTGAAACCAAGCATGTACCCATCCTCGGACTGAGCTGAACCCGTTCTCAACGCCTGGACGGCTGGCCCTTCCTGGCAGGCCCAGGTCCCTCTGGCCCCCGGCCCCCGCAGACAGCGAGGCCACCTGTGTCCCAGAGAGCGGTGCCCAAGTCTTCTCCCTGTGATCACTGCTCAGGCTCCTCCACACGCAAGTCAGGTGGCAGTTTCCCATGGTGCGGCCACACCGTGGACCCGACGCCTGTGGGAACAGCTCTGATGCACACGGATCCCGTGTACGGAGAGGCGCCGGGGCTGTGGGCTCAGCCCCTGGAGGGGAGTAGTGTCCTCACACGTGGGAGGAGGGCCACTGAGAAAAACCATGGGTTCACGGTCACTCAGGACACAGAAGGGGCGCCCCCTGCCCGGGAGCTCACAAGCCGACACCAGGAGTCCAGTGCCTGCTCTGACACAGACCTGGGAGCCCGGCCGGAGACCAGCCGAGCATAGTGCTCCGCGGCTCCCGGCGCCTCGCGGCACCTCTCGGGCTGCCGGACCGGCTGCAGCAGGAGGAGCCTGAGCCGGCCCTTCCCTCTGCTCCTCTGGGTCCACCGTGGGGACTGTCCCCAAGCGTGAGGGGGAGGGGCACCTCCACACCACCACTTGCTGTCTCTCTGGAACCCCACACCTGAGAGAGGGCCTGTCCCAAATGCTCCGGACGAGAATGTGGACGGTCAGAGAGGCGCAGTGACTTGCCTGAGACGGCACAGCAAGCAAGCAGCGCGGTGGGCTGCAGCCCCAGTCCACGTGCCCCCTGGCAGGCCCCTGAATGCTGGGGTGGGGGGGCCGCGCTCCTCGGTCACTCCCCACCGGGGCCACACACACACAGCGGGCCCTGCTTTCTGGCTCTGCTTTCGGCTCCTCTGCGGCGTGGAGGTGTTTCACGAAGCGCTCAGAGCGGTGACAAGATACTGTGTCTTCAATTTTCACTGAAAGTCGACTTTCAGTTTCCACTGTTTGCCAGTTTTCTCCGAGCGCAGCTGCTCTACCAAAGCACCCAGGCCAGTACCGTGCCGCGTGTGCCAGACTTTTACAAGCACCCCCGAGGTTTGTGTGCAGCGTCTAAAAACAGGCCCCTTTACTTGGACCATGACAGCAGCCAGCCAGCGGGCCACCCGCAGCCACCCCACGCGTGCCTCTGCCCGCCTCCCCGGGGACAGCCAGCAGCGCAGCAGCAGCCCCCTGAGTTGGCGTCTTCCTGCTTCCAAATCCCACACCGGGACGGCTAAGCGCCACCAAAAACTGGAAAAGGACTGAAAACTCCCTTTTGGGAAGCCAGAGATGGCTTCTTACTTTGTGAGGAGCCCGTGGCCGGAGGGAGCAGGGCTCCAAGGCGGGCAACTGCTGGTCAGCGGCGCTCGTCCAAATGCCACCTTGCACGCACGCTCCCGTGCCCGCCGCTTCGCAGCCCTCTCCCAGGCTCTCCGGGGGGAAATCCCACCCCCCGATGCCGCCCGTCCCCGCAGGAAGAAGGGGCAGCCGGCCTGCCCAAGAGGCTTCCGCGCGGACAAGGGGCGTGGTCACAGCCCGCCTCTTCACGCAGGTGTCCGACGTCCATCCTCGTGGGCTGCTGCGAGGTACGACCGCGTTTAATTAAAGCCGGCGTCACCGCAAGGCCGCCCCTCGTCCCCAGGCCTCCTCCCAGCTTTCACAGCTCCGCTCCGCAAGGCTGGGAGGTAATTACCGCTCTGCTCAAGCAGCTGCCGGAGATTACTGCCCTCGGAGTAATTATTACCAAGTAATTGTCCCCTTTCTCCCCTGCTGACGGGCACAGTGGGAGCAGAGGCTCATCCGAAATAGACTCTGCCCCTGCGGAGCCTGCGCTGGGCAGCTCAGGTCAAAGAAAACCCACCGAAGGCCTTCCACGGCGCACCAGCTGACCTCGGAGAAAACCATCCTCATGCAAAACAGGAAACCATCCGATGTCGCCTGCTTTCGGATTATCCAAATTTCTCGAAGTTAACCGACTGTGGTCTCAGACTGGGGTGGGGGCTTGAGCCTACAGTGAGTCCCCTCTGCTGAGGCCGAGTCCAGAGGGTGGGGACAGAGGGGCCCTGCCCCGGGTCCTGAGCTCCGAGCCGGGCACCGGGCACCTCTCCGCAGGGGTGGCCGTGGGGACTGTGAGCCACCCCCATACCCTGCCCTGCCTGTGGACGCCCACAGGAGGCTACTGCGTTGTGACCTGGCTGGTCCCCAAGTCCAGGTTCTCTGAAGGGAGGCCTTGAAGTTGTCGCAGAGCCGAACGCCAGACCGGCTACGATGTGCAGGAGACTTGCACACACTCAGGGTGACGGTCCAGGCTGCTGGGAAACGAAGCGTCCGCGCCAACAGGCATCTGCAGACGCTTCTGCGGAGGGTGGTGGGCAAGGGAAGTCGCAGGAGTTGCCATCAGAAGCTTCGAGTCTGGGGTGGGAAGGGGGGAGGTGGCTGCGTCGCTGTCTCCCACAGGAAGGGCTTGAGTTTCCACCAGGAGACCTGTTGGTTCCCAATGAGCAGCAGACACTGTGGGGGGTGGGTGCCGGGGCGGGCGCGGGGGGAGGGCACAGAGGCGGGCAGAGCCTGACCGACCCAGACGCACGCTGTGCCCCCAACGGGTTCACAGTGCCAGGCCCCATCCCCTCGTTTCTGAGGGAGGCGGAAGGGCAGTGAGACTTTCCGATAAGAAGCCTCCCACGATCAGCGTTCACACGGTGTGCTCGCTGCTGACCTGGGGCAGGTCTCTGACCTCTGTGCCTCAGTTTCTCCCAGTGCCAACGGAGGACAGTGATGCTCTAGCCACGTATCTCACGGGACTGAAGACCAAAGGAAACCAAACACAGTCTCTGTGGACGGCGAAGTATCGCGCCCATGTGAGCGTCACCGCAGCCTTGGGTCCCGGCGAAAGAGCTGTGAGACCCCTGGAAACGGCGGCCCCTGCTCCATACACAATGACCCAACCCGCCTGCTCTAAAGCCCCTAAATGCCCACGAGGGAAGAAGCGGGGCCGCTTTCCTTCGACGGCGAGGCTTCGCGGTGAACATTCCTGCCGCCCCAGCACCAGGAGCAGCCAGGGGCTCAAAGCGGGTGGAGAGGCGAGTCGCTGCACAGCCCCACACTCGGGTGTGAGCGGGCGCCGAGGGCTGGCTGCCCCGGCGGCGGCTGCTGGTGGGAAAACTGGGCTCAGAGCCGTGCGCCTCCACGGTCTCGATGCAGCCACTTCCCCTCCTGGGTGATCACGCACGCACGGCAGCAGTCACAGTGAGCTTGAGGCGTTTACCCGCGACCGACCCTATGGGGCTCTGCTCCCTCCTCTCTGCCGCGACCCACCGCCACCCCAGGCTCCTTGCCCGGAGCCGCACCCGCTGCAGAGGCCCCGCCCCGACGTGGAGGCCCCGCCCCGACGTGGAGGCCCCGCCCCGACGTGGAGGCTCCGCCCCGACGTGGAGCAGAGCAGGCAGCCTGTAGGAAGGGGCTGCGGGAGCTGAAACCACGGTCTCGGGCGAGTGGGAGCCGGCGTCCCGGGTGCGAGGTCTGCGCAGGAACAGGACGCAGAGGGCGGACGCGAGGACCCCGACGCACGTCAGCCTGCCGGGCGCTGCGCTCGGAAGAGGGTGACGATGGCGAGCGCTTGTGGTCCACGCGCTTCTACCGTCCACCTCTGGGCAGATGCCCGAGCTCCTCTCCTCCACCTTTCCCGATTCTGCAAAGTGTACGCATCACCTTACCTCACACCCGAGACACGGCAGCAACAACGTCGCAGAGGCCACGAAGCGGGGGAGGGTAAAGTTAAAATACCGCATTTGCTCACTTAGTGGACGCTGGGGAGCTGGCCTCCAGTCGGGGGCCCAGAAGGTGGCTGAGGGCGCCGGAAGCTGGCCCAGGAGGAAACTCCTTGCACGCAGCAGCCGGGACGCAGGCACCCGCACCGCAGGGGTGGGGCGCGGCGTCAGAACGGAGCGAGCATCGCTACAGCCCCGCCCGCCCACCCTCGCGCCCCCAGAGGCCCTGGGGTGAGAGGTCGGCCATGGCGCCCTGGCTCCCGCCGGCCACCTCAGCACTAAATGGACGACGGCCTCTGAGCCGAAGGCCCGGAGTCCAGAGGCCGGGGCATCGGCCAGGCTGACACATGACCCACCCAGGCCCCTCTGTCCTCGCTCAAGCCAGCTTCTCCGTTCTGCCACTCTCCACAGGACAGCGCCATGGCAAAGGCTTCGAGGAGGGCGCATCACCTTGAAGCCACAGGCACTCACTTAGACTGGAGCGAAGGCGGCTGCGGGGGCGGGGGGGGGGGCACAGATGCGGGAACAGCCTCGGAGAGGGGAAGGAAGCCCTGGAGCGAATGCAGCCACACCCCCATCGCCCCGGTTAGCGGGGTTTTCGGAGGTGCACGCACAGCCTCCCGTGTGTGGAGGCCCGGTCGGTCACCCATGTCCCGCCCAGGCTTGGCCAACGGAACCCGGCCACGTGAGCAGGCCCTCCCTGGCCGGCTCGGACCCAGCCTCTCCAGGTCCCCGAGGTCTGGGAACCACTCAGGACAGCCCGGCGTCCGCCTGTCACACGGGTGATGGACAGGACAGGTGAGCGGGGAGGAGACCTCTGCAAGGTCCGGAGCTGGAGAGTTAGAACACAGATCTTCCAGCAGCTTCCACCCACGCCTGCAGGCAAAAGTCAGTGGAGAACAGTTGCACTTTATTTTTGTCTGGGGAGGGACCCAGCTTCATGTTGAAAACACACCTCTTTGCCAGTCACCCAGCTGTCACACGTGGGGAGGGATTCGCCTTCATTTTCCACATCTGAGTTATCGGCACAGGGCTGCGTTGCCACACCTGCCACAGAAAACCTTCCGATGACCCCAGGATGGGTCCCCATGCAAATGGAGCCCGTTCGGAAGGGGCAGCTGCGCACACAGACCACCCACGTACGTCCCCTGTGGGACTCTGCACCTTCAGCACGGGCTCCGGGAGCCGGCCCTGCCCCAGCACGAGACTGAGCACCTGCTGCGGCTGTGTCCGGGCTGACGGACGCACAGTCTCACGCTGCGTGCGCTCCACCCTGTGTCTCAGCTGCGACCTGTTCCACAGACACACACACACTCACGCTCTCTAGGAAACGCGTCTCACGCAGCTGAGCCCAGGCAGGTTCTGGATCGTGGGGCTTGAACCCAAGCCTGAGGCAGGGGCCATGTTGGGGTGCGCTGGCCCGCAGTTCCCATTGCCCGCCCACCACCCTCGGAGGCCCCCAATGAGACCCTGCCTGGCGTGTCCCAACTGCCCTCACCAACCCAGGCTCCAGCGCCTCCTGCGCCCGGCGCCCACCACCTCTCCCGGAGCTTTCCCTGGGCGGTGCTCTCCCCCTACCATCCAGTCTGTGAAACGTCGGCCGGTCCAGCCCCGGTGGGCTCCTTCGCCCACACCCTGGGCTTGCAGGTCACTTCTCGGCATGGAGCCTGCCCCCACGTCGGCTCTGTGGCCCGGCTGCGAGGAGGATGTCACTCTCCCCCGTTCTAAAGCTCTGGGCTCACCGGCAGAATGCGCTTCACTGCCGACGGGCCCCCCAGCGCACTTACTCGAAGGGTGACGGCAACAGGTTCTGTTTGCGGGCCCTCGGTCCCACATGGGCCCAGGCGGTGTAGTGCCCACCTTTCCTCTGAGCGCCTTGTCTGGGGTCCCTGGAGATGCTCCCCAACGGCACGGGTTTGGGCAAAGTGGTGTGTGCAGCCTTGGATCTCAGGAAAGCGCCGCAGGGGCACGTGGAAAGAACGGGAGGCAAGGCCTGGTAGGCCTTGCTCAGAATGGGGGGCAGGTACGCTGGGGACCCCTGCAGCAGTCTGCCCCCCTCGGCCAGACCTCGCTCCTCGGGCAGTAACTCCAGGCACGTACAACCACGGGGAATGCCGCCAAGGGCACAGCTGGGGCCGGGGATGCCCGCGGGCAGAGAAGGAGGCTGTCAGGGTGTGGGGCCGTCTGCAGGTGAACCTGGGCGTTGGCTACGAAGACGGCCGTGGCCACATGCAGGCCCTCTCGGTGGGAGCCTTCAGAATTCAACTCAACGGAGCATGTGCCGGGTGCCTGCCGTGCAGAACGGATGAGGCTGCTCTCGGGGAAATGCCGGCACGGAGGGGACGCAGAGCTTCCCCACGCAGAACCTGAGGCCTGCCGGGGGGGGACGAACAGACGGAAGTCCTGCAGAATGAAACCGAGCATGAGAAGGGCCGTGTCAGTGGCACGTGGTCTGAGAGCTGAGGAGGGCAAGGTGGAGTCCGCCTGGCGGAGAAGGCCATCCGTGCGGCTCGGCAAAGCCAGGACGTTCTCCACCCACCTCAAATCACAAACACGCAGTTCCCACCAACAGCGAGGGGAGACGCATTCTCTCCCAGGCCCCGACGCCAGGAAACAGCCAGAGGGCCGGGACCGTGTGGTCTGCACTAGCAGGGGGAAACCAGTCACCACACTGAGCGTCACCCGGGCCCCCAGTGCCCACCATCGCACCAGGGGAGTGGGCTGTGCCCTCCGCCCCGCACCAGCTGCGTGTCCTTAGCTGTTCTCCCTTACGGAGACGGGTCCTTAACAGTCTCCCAGACTCAGCAGCCCCGGCCTCCTCTCGTTTTCCCGCCTCTGGTCGTCTCCAGGTGCAGGTGAAGGAGGCGGGGACTTCAGCATGACAGGCCAGGACCACAGAGAAGGCTGGGGGCGGGAGGGGGGTGGGGGTTAGATGGATGAGTCAGCCCTCATTCCTGGAAAGCTGGGGCTTGGTTGGGAGAATCGTGGAGTTTCATCTTGCGGTGCCTGAGCGCTTCATTCCCAGCTTCTGGAGAACTGCACAGACTGTCCTCACAAAGGTGTTTTCACAACCAGCTGCTCAGTCCTGGAAGAGTGCCTAGGAGCCACTCTGAAGTGGGGAGGGTGGGAGATGGGGGGGTGGGAGTGGGAGCGGGAGGAGGGGGGCATCTTGGGCTGTGGGAAGCAGCCAGAGGCCCAGGTCGGGTCAAGTGGCCCAGAGGCTGCAGGCAGAGAGGAGGGGAGGGCGGCGCTGCGGCTGCAGGGCCCAGCGGTGACCCTTGGTGAACCAGCGCCCGGCACTGCAGACACACACCAGGCCCAAGTGGGATCAGGATCCCTCCCTCCATCCGTGGTCTCTGTGTGGGACAAGCAAGGGCTTGATTTGTGCCAAAACTATGCTTCTGCACCGTGGGCAGCCCCCAGATGCCCCCTTCACTATTGAACACAAGGCCTTCCCACGACTGGCCGCCTGGACCAGACCGACAGCCACCCTCTGAGCAGCCAGAGAAACAAGGCAGCCTGCGTCTCCCGCTGCCCGGCCAGTCCCGGCCTCCTCCCCGCAAATGACGTGACAGAGCCAACCAAACTGAGAGAGGAAAGACCCTGCACTTCCACTTTAATCCCGACGTCAGCAGCCGCAAAGCACCTTCCAAGAGCGGGGAGCATTCCCGGATCAGCACGAAGCGTGACACGAGCTCAGTGGCTTCGAAGCCCTCTCCCACACCCCTCTCTCCCACGTCCCACTCTCCCGCATCCCACCCTCCCGGACCGCATGGCATCGGGAGCCAGCGCAGGGCCAGGAGACCCTGGTGCTGCTACGGCTTGCAGGTGGCAGACGGGTTAGCAGGCTGCATCTGAAACTGAGATTCTGCAGAATGTTCTGGAGAAACAGCCCCGTCTAAGCACGGTCGAGGCTGACCTCGCAGCGTGGGGGCCGCACCCACCCAGAACGCTCACCGTCACTGCGGCAGGACCAGGGAGACAAAACCACGGCTCTCACCGGTGACGATTTAAAAACCCCACACCGACCCATTCACACGTGTGGAAACGCCAGCGACACCGGCTGCAGGACTAAGGCCAACAGCACCTTCAAAGCAGCCGTCTCTGCAACAGTCACTAATAACCGGCCCAGCGGTCCTGGCGGTCGGGAGCCCGGTGGGGAGAGGTTCGCCCTCGAAGGGGCACCGTGCTGGACGAGGTGCTGCGGCCCGTTCACCTGGGTCTGGCCTCTTTCCACACACACTTCACTTTACACAGCAGGGGAAGGCTGGATCGGGCGGGCCTCGTCCACAATGGGATGGGAATGGGTCCGTAAACCCCGGGGCCTGGGCCGAAGCAGGTTTCGAGGACGAGGGGCGGCGGTGGGAGCGGCGTCTTTCTTGCTAGTTAGCTTCACGCCCGTCATCGCCTCCCAGGCCCAGGTGCCCGGGAGCTGCCCCGCTCGGCCTCAGCTGCAGGGCTCGGAGGAGAGCCTGCCGACCTGCAGCTTACGCTCTGCATGTGACCTTTGGTTGACCTTGGACTCTGGGATTTGAGGGTTAAAGTTGTCTTTTCGCTTTGGAGCCTGATTTTTTTTTTCCCAGAAGTGTTTAGAGAAATGAGCGAGGCCCATGCCTGCAGTGGACAGGCCGCTTCCCGGAGGCAGCAGCGGTGGTGGCCTCAGTGGCAGTCTCAGTGACCACGACCCGGTGTGCCCCTTCTCGGCACGGTGGCTCCTCCTCAGGGCTTGGGTTCTGGTTCCCGTCCAGCTCCCGATGGCGCAGAGCTCACACAGATCAGCACGTTCTTCGGGTTCTGGGCCGGCAAGCCACGGCGAGGCACAGCATGCCCAAGTCTGGATGTGTTTCCGGTGAGAGTGGGACCCAAACCGGGATCTGACAGGTGGAGCCAAACAAAAAGTGGGGTTTTCTCAGCACAAACTCTCCCCTCCGGAAGGGGGTTGGCTGAGGGGCCAGTGGGTTACGAGAAACTTACGTTCCATAAGCCTCCCTTCAGTGAACGCCCATTCTCACGGCGGCTGACGCTCGAAGAGGGGAATGCCGCGGAACGCGGTAGCCTGTCTCTGCGTGGGGTGCGGCAGCTGGTACACAGCTTTTATCATTTACATTCCACAAAAGGAAAGGTCTGATCCTCAGTGCTCAGGCCAATCTCTCCGGTCAAAATGGTTCCTGGTACTGTGCCTGCGGGTACGTGCCAGGAGGGGCACCGGGACTGGGCCCAGCCCGCAGGGCGTCCCACGGTGCCAGGGGGCTGGGCCCAGTGCAAGAGGAAGAGGGCGCTTCCCTTCAGGGGCCCACATGGGAGGGTGCTCGGTGCCACGGCCATGCCGTGACTCTCCACACGACCCCACTGTTGGCACGGCCCTCCAGAGCAGAACAGGAACGGGGGTTCGGGGGCAGCAGGGCTCAGGACGCGTGGGGCCGCTCAGGCTCCCGGGTGAAGCTTTTGAATGAACATGAGACGCCCTTCAGACCTTGAGAGTTTTTCCAGGGCCGTGACCCCCGCCCCAACACACACACCCTGCCAATGAGCATGGGGGGATTTCCGGTGACTCCGGAACCGACGGCACAATTCAAGATGGGCAGGGGGCTGGGCAGGCTCCGGCCGTCCCTTCTCCCACCCCAGGCCCACCGTGCAGATGAGTCGAAGAAGGACTATCAAAGCCAGTCATTTGTAAATAGTAAATCCTGGGCACTGCCAGATGCGGGCTGGTTAAGATTAAAAAAAAAAAAAAAAACACCACAGGGTAGAAGCACAAATCACATGGCTGAAGTCCGGCAGAATGGACGTGCCCCTCTCCTGGGGACAGGAGCCCACACCCCCTGGCCCCCGAGCATGTAGGGACGCCCGGCGCCCCACCCTTCCCTCCCCACCCTTGCCCGGCCACCTCTCCCACCCACACATGCAGCCTCAGCTCTCTGCCAGCCGAGGCTGCCTTAGCCTCCAGCTGCCAGGCCATGTGGCAGAACGGAGGCTGACGGCCTGTGAGGCCAGTTCATCAGAGGCCTCGCACCCCAGGGTCTTTGGGAACACTCACCGTGGGGTGCTGCCTCCTGGCCCGGCCTGCACACTGAGCGACCCAGAGCTCCTCAGAAGCCACGCAGACACCAGGGCGGTCAGCCCCAGCTGTTCCCAGCCCCGTGAGCCCCCCGTCTGGGATGAGCAGCCCAGCTGGCCTCAGCTGGCACGCACGGCCCCGCTCGGGAACTGCCCGGTGCGGCCCCAGTGACCCAGGCACAGGGCGAGAGAGTGGCGTCTGTGTGTGTGACAGTCCTTCGTGAGCTGTTTGCACACCAGCCTGTGAGCTTTGGGTGAACCGGGGACAGCTGTCCTCCCTCGGCACCTCGGTCCCGACCAGCCCGTTTGCCACCTGCCCTTCGTCTACCATCCAGGTGTCATCAGACAAGTTCAATTACTTGTTGCTATGACTTCAATTTCCACGTGCTGTTTCATAGGCCAGCCCCACACCAAGCTTGCATCCATTTACTTGACGGTTCATATATTAATTTAACCAAAACTCAGCACCTACCAGCGCCAGGCACCCTCTGCCTTGTTGGGGGTACAGCGCAAACAGGACAGAGGAGGACCGCGCTCTCCCAGCCCCGTCTTCTGAGGAGGGAAGGACTGGGGACCCAGAGCTGGCCTGCAGCCTGCCCCTGCAGTGAGGGGGTCCAGGCGTCTCCACAGCAGGGACCCTCAACGGGCTCAAACACTTCCCCAAAGGAGCGAGGTTTACACTCGCACCTGAACCATGAGTTTATATATGTTTATGGCTGCATTGCACATTGAAATCTGTGATCCACCAGGAATTAACTCAAGTTCAAGTAGCAGCGTGCACAGTCAATCCGATGCAGTTATGAGCTGTGAGGGTTGTTTTTCCTCGATGGAGTTCTGGACTGGCGTCCGGTTGTAAAAACCTGGCTGTTTTTGCCTCCTGGGGCTTCTTTTTCTCACAATTGCTGTTTTATCTCATCTTTGGGCCAAGATGAGAAATCATTCATTTTTCCATTGATGATTTTATGCTAAATTATTTCTCTAGATACACACTTGCATTTTTGCCAACACATGATAATAAAATCACTTGTAACCATATTTATAGTTTTTAGTTTAGCTTTTTAAAGAGTTTAGCTCTTTTTAAACTAAGAGCCTGTACATACACCGCCTAGTGAGGAATAATGAAGGACACCCCGGCCCCCCACCCTGCTCAGACCTCGGAGGGCTCTGGGTGCCCTCCACACAACCTGCACCGTTAGCATCAAGCGCCTCTTTGTTTGTTTGGGTTTTTTTTTTTTTTAAGGTTTATTTTATTCTCATTCATGAGAGAGGGCAAGGGAGAGAGGGAGAGAAACATTGGTCAGCTGCCTCCTGCACGCACCCCACCAGGGGTCCAGCCTGCAACCCAGGTACGTGCCCTGGCCAGGAATCGAACCCACGATCTTTTGGTTACGGGATGACACTCCAACCAACTGAGCCACGCCAGCCAGGGAGCCCTTGTTTTTCTCTATGGTTTTACCACATGTGTATTTTCCTAAACAATACACTGTAAAGTTCTGCCTGGCTTCTCCCTTCTTCTAAATAAAAGCACTCGACACGTGTCTCCCGTAACGTCCTTCTGCGGCTCCAGCACGTGCGCGAGTACCGAGCGCACAGGGAACACACGTTTTCACCGCGCTGTAGCATTTCGTGTGTGCCTCCCACTTTCTAATCCATCCCTCGGGGCACCGGCATTTGGGCTACCTCCAGGTTTTTGCCAGCAGAATTGATGCTCCCCTCAACATACCCCGGCCGGTGTGCAAAAGTCTCTGTGAGACCTTGACACAGGAGGCACACTGCTAGACCATAGGACGCGCACGGAATCAACATCAGTAGCTAATGTTTCGCAAAGTGAACCCACTTGCATTCCCTCAAGCGACCACTGGAAATGCCAGTTGCTCCACAGCCTTGTCAATGCTCGCTACTAGCCACCTTTTCAGTTTGTGTTAAGCTGATAGATAGTGTGAGGCCGGGCAGACAGCGAACTGAGGCCGGGAGGGGGAGCAGACGCGTGTCCCCGCTGACTCAGCCTCCCGAGCCCGGTCAGATAAGATTGCCCCGTGTTCCCAACCTCAGAAGAAACACCGTGGTGGCACTGGAGGAGGCAAGCCCTTGAAAACCCGTGTGTAACTTTCCCGTATCTGGGAAAGAAAGCCTTTGAAACTGTGCTCATCCCAAGGTCTGGGGGAGGGGTGGGGGAGGGAAACCTGGACGCCGGCTGCAGGCCTGAAACCCCTCAAACCCCGACAGCCAGGGCACTCGGAGTAGCCGGGTGCCTCCCTGCAGCTTCGCGCTCACCTGTATTTCGTCAGTAAACTTGCTACTGCATTTCTGCCGTGCATGTTATCTGTCCCCCGAATTCTCCTCTTGGGAGGGAGGCCAGAGGGGAGCCCCCGCCTCTGGGCTCCCCGGTGACAGATATGGAAAGAATGTCACTGTGGTTTTTATTTATTGTCTTAACACAAAATGATGTTAACAACGTTTTTACATGTTTTGTTGGCCATTCGTGCTTCCCCTTTTGGAAAATGACCGCTCGTGGCAATCTGCCCATGGCTCTGTTGGCTTACTCATCTTTCTTAGTGAGTCAAAGGAGTGCTCTCTACAATCTAGACACTAACCTTTTGGCTAGTGCCAAATGGTTACATGTGGCTAATCGCTTCTTCCTCCTTATGAATATTTTCTCCTTATGGTATCCTCTAATGAGCTAACATTATTTTAGTGAACTCAAACGGAGGGTCTGGCAGAAGTAAGGCTTGCTTCAGTGTGGTTGGCAGGGTCGTAATTCAGTTTTAACTTGAACATTTCACCTAAAATGTCCTGTGGTGTGCTTGATGTGAGGTTGCTATGTTACAGAATGACATGGTTATGATTTTGTGATGGAAGATTCTGTAAGGAAGAGGGGCGTTACTTGTGCCGGACCTCGAAGGTTAACCTTTTCCTTTATCGTTACTTTCTGTTGCTGTGTCATTAGGAAAACTTTCCCTAGCTGAAATCCCAGAGGCGGTCTGTTTTTTTCTAGAAGCTTTTAAATTTTGTCTTTCAATCTGTACGTCATAAACCCACTGAGGGTGACAAGTTTTAGGAGTCCCAGGATTAGGCAGAACTCTCTGATCACCCGCCCTTGGCTGAGCTCATTTCTGCTCCTTTCCATTGAGAACACCTGGCCCATCAGTGCCCGAGGCAGACGCAGCGCCCGGGCCACAGGCCACGCCGCCACTGCCACCGAGTCGTCCCCCTCTCCTCTGCTTCTGGCCCCTACTTACCCCCTCACTTCACCACCAGCTCCATCACACCTTCATGAGTCACATTTACTTCAGGGGTCGGGAGAAGTGATTTCTTTACACTTTCCGTTTAAAACGTTGCCCTCAGTTTTAAATCTAACTTAATTGTATGCTTTTTCCTGGTTCTTTTGACTTCACTCATAAATTGGTTTTCTTTCCTTTTGCATTACTGTTATTTTTATTTTAATTGGCTGAGTCACGTTTTCAAGATGTTGCCCACGAAGGCTCATGACCCATTCGTTCATTCCTCTGCTGAAAACCACACGTCTGGGCGAGCTCCCGCCCACCCCCCGCTGGCCCCCAGCACACCACAGATGTGATTCCACGGTCTTCCACCCGAAAACGGCCCTGAGGGGTCTGCGGTCAGCCTGAAGTGTGGGCCTGGTTTTGCTTCTGTGGGTAGAGGGTTACAGGGGGTGGGGAGGAGAAATGGAACTACGGCGTTTCTGTTTCTGTTTGTGGATGATGTAAAAAATTGTTTTTCCTTCTCTTTTTTGATGTGACCTAACTTCTCCAGAATGTACGTTGATGCAAATTGTGCAGGTTTTCCTGGGCCTCCAGATGCCCTTTCCCTCTGGAGAGCCAGACCTTTCAGTTTAGGAAACTTTTCCACTATCCTATCTTTGAAGGTTTTATTTTATTGTTTTTCTTGTGTATGAATGGCTGCTCTCTGAATCTGTAACCTCCATGGGCTCTTCTTCACGTGCAAAACTTCACTTCTAATCTCTTGCAATGTGGTCCTTCCCTCGGCCACTTCTGTGACTTTCCTTCACGCATGTCCTTCTTCTGGCTGACTCGGGTGCTTCGCAGCGTCCGCGCTGCTCTGTCCCCACTGCTGCGTCCTTCGCCTCGCTCGGTAACGGCACACGGACAGGCCTGCGGCGGCGGGGCTCCTGGCACCGTGGAGTTCCATCTCACCGTTTCCTAAAACTGTAAGGGAAAACGCATCCTTTGTGATGACTTTACGTGCTCCTCTTTTGTCTCTTTTCTTCAACTGTGTGTTCTTGTTTTTGTTTTTTAATTTAGGAAAATGAGCCCAGCCCGAGCGAGTCTGGCCACACCCAGAGTGAGCCAACCAATGACCTCCCCGCGCCGCGGCTCTGTGCCTGCTGTGTGCCCTTCAGGGGCCTGAGGAGCCCGCCCACCCCCCTGCCACAACGGGGACATGATGCCCCACTTTGTCTTTGTCGGTGACACACTCGCTGTTCCCCAGCTGAGATCCTGGCCACAGCATCGAAAGGAAGCCAGGGCAGTCACAGGGCTCCCCCTCCTTAGGGGTAAGTGACTCACAAAGAACCCCAGAGAACAAGCACCCTCTGCGGAGGCCGCAACGCCCAGGCCAGGGCAGGCCTCCCTTTTACCTACTTACTTACTTACTTTTTTTTGGACTGTAAGAGTATGTACTTCGTAGATGAAATAATTTCACAGATTCTAATTTCAATTATTATATCCACTTTGTGACTCGGTAAGCAGTGGGCAGACCTCCAAAAATAGCTGGTGAGCAGAGAGTCCCACGAAGGCCAGACGCCTCATTTGTCCGGGTATTTTTAAAGCGCCTCCAAGGACATCCGTGCAGGCTGCACTGGCCGCTTCGGAGTAGGCGGGGCGCTCCTGCAAGGTGGTCATTTTCGGGGGGAAGTCCTGTGGGTGGCAGCTTCCTTTCTGTCCAGACGAATCAGAGCCATGTGGGGACCTGCATTTGTAGGGCGTTCAGGGCCCTGGGGCAGGGCTGCCACGTGGGGACAAGCATCCCTTAGGGTCACGTCTCCAAGTAGAAGACTAGATCAACAGAATCAGAATGACCAACTTAGTAAGAAAGAGTTCCTTAAGGTAAGGAGAGAGCATGCCAGGGCTAACCTTGTCCTCCTGGCTACCTCGGAAGAAGCACAGTTCTCTGGGGCCCACAGAGAGGAAACTGGGAAAACTGGGGGAGAAAGAGTTGGATTCCATAACCAAAGAACCTTCCGGTTACAAAGATCAGGGGGAAGCACCAAAGAAATTACAAAATGACAATGACAACAGCAACAGCTGTTATTTATCGAGTGTGTGTCAGTTTCCATTGTAAGCACCGCACAGACTTTGCCTCATTTGACCCTCACGATGGTGCCCTGTGATCCGTGTTGCTACCTCCAGTGAGCACCTGTTCACTTGTTTAGCAGGTACTGTCAGAGGGCCTACCATGCACCAGGCTGTGTTCCAGGCAGTGGGATGAGAGATGCACCAGACTAGACAACATCACTTTAATCCTGATACTTTAATTTGGGGGATGGGCAAGAAAGAAACCAGAAAAGTAACTTGGAGTGACAAGTACTGCACAGAGGACTTGGGGACAGGCCGGTCACGGAGCAAACCAGGCAATCAGAGAGCGCGTCCCCGAGGAGGGACGTCTGCTGCGGAGAAGGAGCCGGGACACCCCGACAGAGGGCCCCAGAGGGACAGGGCAGCCCGAGGGGAGGTCGGTCGGAGAGCGGTGGTGGGTCACCCTCTGGGTAAAGCCTGGATTTTATTCCGAGTACTGTGGGAAGTCCCGGGAGGGTTGCGAACAGGGATGTGGAACGGTCAGGCTGGTCTTTCTTACGCATCTCTCCGCTCCTGTGTAGAAAAGGGGCCCCGACGGGCAGGCCTTTCTGGGGACACAGGTGGAAGCTTCCCCAGGACGACATTTGCAGGAGGGGCCCGGGCACCCGCGGCTCTCTGATTCGGTCTCCGGGAGCCCGAGTCCAGTCTCCCCGCCCCCCACTGCAGCGGGTGGGGCCCGTGAGGCGACGTGCTGTTGGCTTCGCCGGCACCAGTACCGCCTTCCTCCTTGTTCCCCAAAACCTTTTTCAATCTTGGCAGCAGTTAACGTGCACACCAACACACCCCAATGTCTACCCCAAAAGGGCAAACCCAGTGAAAAAGTTGCATTTTTGCGCAGCTTTACTGGTGGGGAAATGCCTCCAAATGGCCGTGTCTGGCTTGGGCTGGCCCTGCAGCTGACCCCTGGGGCCGCGCCGCTGGTGGCCTGGCCCTGCTGGCTGCAGGGCTCCCGGGGGCCCCCCACTACGCGGACATGCGGGAGTGAGGGGCTGCTGCCTGAGCGGCTGGCTCCTCCTCAGCCAGCGTCTCGGTGCCCGCGTGATCCTCTCCCCTATGGGCCCTGACAGGTCTGGGCACATCGCAAAAACGGAACAGGCTGGCCACCCCGCAGGCCCGAGGGACACCTGGGGCCCCGGCCCAGTGAGGAGGTGCGTCTCCGTGAGGCTCCTCCTTCGAGATGGGAGAGGTGGCTGTCGACCTCAAGTAGCGGTTTCTACCTTTCCATCTCATGACACCAACGCTCATTACTACAACCCCGTGGCACGCCAGAAATATATTTTTTGCTGATATGACAAAAATGGGCATAATTTTGATGCATTCACACCAAGCGAGTACTGTCGCGTTGGCTGTTGTCATTTCTTTGACAGTCTAAGGGAAAAGAGGTCAGTGCCTGTACTAAGTAGTCGGGTGTAGCGTTTCTTAAAACTGCTTGGCAGCACACCGGTTGAAAATCGCTGATCTAACGCACAGAAACCAACAGAGAGTCAAGCAAAAGGAAGAAACAAAGGAATCTCTTCAAAGCCAAAGAGCAAGATAAAACCTTCAAAAAGTCCTCACGAAGCAAGGTAAGTAATTTATTGGATGTTGGAAAAACAAACGTAAATAAAGCCCTGAGCTTCGGTGATTAAAACTAACAGTAATGACGCAGAAACCCTTGGTCTGTTTCTCGCGACCAGCGGGCTGCCCCCGCCACCCCCACCTCCCCCCGCGGGGCGCCTCCACTCCCTGGTGATGGAGCTACCGACACCGCCCCAGCAGCACGTTCTGAGGACCCCCGCGGACCAGACGCCAGCCCGCTACTGCGGGGTCTCTTCCTGAGGAGGAAAGATGCTTCTAGATCTACCAGGACGCGTGTCTTCAAAACTGACGGAAGCCTCTGAAGTGTGTTCGGGACTTGCCGGAAACGCTTCCCCGTGAGGGAAAGGTGGCCGACAGACGCGGTTCTTGGTCGCTCTGCCCTTTCCACCCGAGGAAGCAGTGAAGGGCTTTGATCTGGACAGAAAGAGGGGCTTCCTGACGCTGAAAGTGCTGAAAACAAAAACACACACATTTAAATCCCGCAGACTTGGCCTCAAACCAAAAGAAGGGGAGGGAAAGACAGACGCTAACGTGGAAAGCGCCTGACGCCTTCTCTGTATGTGTGGTGGTGGGGCTGGTGTCCTCCGACCGCAACGAGGCCCCGGACTCGGAAGGTGACGTGACTGAGGTCACCACGTCCGACGGCTGCACTTTCTCCCAGGGCTTGCCAAACGCCGGGGGCTTTCGAAAGAAGATGGCCACTAAGTAAGGAACAACGGCACGCGCTCCAGTCCTCGCTGACCGCGAAACGCCCCGTTTGCACGGTTACCGCTTCTCTTCTTGTGGTTTTTACGGTGGTCTCTGCTCATTAAAGCAAACCTGGGGAATGAGGAAGACTAAGAAGCAAAAAAGGAAAACCACTCATAAGCCCACCACCCAGATCTGTGACCGTCCCTGTTTTGGTAGATTCCTGTCCAGCTTTTTCTCTTAGAAACACTTTACATAGTTTTAAACAGTTAGGTAACAACCATATGTGCATTTTTAACTTTTTTTACTTAGCCTTATACATATTAAAATTTTTCCATAGATATTAACGGGCACAAAGCACATTTCTAACCAAACCCCCATTTTTAAACACCCAGGCTGCTCCCAGCATTTCCCTACGACAAAAGGCACTAAAAATGTGGCATTGCTGACGTCACAGCACAGCCCCAAGAAAGCAAAGCAGCCCCCGTTCCCCTCGAGGCCACGCGGGTGGCTCTCCCCACGCTCCCGCCCTCCCCACCGGGGTCACAGAGCAGACGAAAGGCAGACGGGCAGGGAGCCCCTTGGCTCCCCACTGACCGACAGGCAGGAGACCACAGCGCCACAGCAGAGCCGTCGGGGCCTCTCGTCCTCCTCTGGTCACCAGCCGCCACCCTCCCATCCCCAGGAAACCGGAAGTCCACGGGCCGAACCACGGAACACCCAGAAGTGTCCCTGCGCACCACGACCTCCAGCCAACTTCCCCAAAGTGCCTTCGCACATCTGGAACGTGCCGCCCAGGCCGGGGGCGCCCCCCATGTGGTGCCGTTTGCACAGTGTTGGGGGTGGTCTGCAGGGGCTGCGAGCACCCCCAGTGCATGTCTGCACCCGCACGCCGGGCAGATGGGCGAGCACCTGAGGAATCCTTTCCTGCCCCGCCCCGGCACTGATGCTCAGCGCTTCCTGGCTTTAGTGCCAACAGCATCGCCCAGAAATGCTTTTCCAAAGACCGTCTGCAACACAACTGGAGGAGAGCAAGAGGAACAGAGGCCCCTGGGCCCAGCGCCAGGCCAGCAGGCTCCGAGCCCCAAGGCGCCAGCGTCCATGGCGGGGCGGGGCCAGGCCTGGACTGGCCGGGTCTGAGGCTCAGCGGCACGGGAAGACAGGATGCTGGAGACAAGCGGAACCACCAAAAAGCCCTCCCGTCGTTCGACCTCCAGCCCTCGCACAGCCAACGCTTGAGGAACGGGAACCAGGGTCCCCCGAAGGTAACCGTGGTGACCCTGAAAACAAGCACAGTTCGCTCAGACTGCACCCCCCACACACACACACACACACACACGGCCCCGCAGGGGACAGGGCACGTCTGCTGTCAGGCCTCAGTCACTACCGAGCTGCCCACGCTATGCGACGCGCAATCCAAAATTGGACAAGACACGAAAAGTCGAAGAAAAATGACTCATTTTCAAAAGAGAAAGCAGGCGTTGGAACTACCAGGGAGGGAACTGGAACAGCTGGTCAGCACCTTGAAGGCTGCAGTAGAAAAGGTGAACGGCATGTAAAACCAGACGGAAAATTCCAGCCAAGCCATGACTGCTTTAGGAGAAAATGAAAACGCCACCAGAAAAACCGTAGCAGAAACGAAGAGTGCATTCAGCTCAGCAAGCCGGGGTGGGGGCGGCAGGGGAAGCAGTGAACTTGAAAACAGGTCAGTAGGCATTACCGAAACCGAAACACAAGCGGCGAAGGAAGGGAAGAAGAACAGAAACTGAACAGAGCCATCGGAACCGGGGGGCTAACCACTGTGCAGGAGGGAAGAAACAGTCAAAGAGAGAAAGACTGAGAATTGTCAGCAAAATATTGGAATGTATTAAGCCCTGTGCTCAAGAAGCTCGGGGGACGCCCACGCAGATTAGACAACGAAGTGAAAGGGGAAGAGAGGAGGAGGACAGGGTGGAGGCAGGAGCACTGGAGGACCCACACCCACTCTGGACCCGTCGAGGGGAGCGGCCTAAAACTGAAGGCCCAGGAGCGGGGGCCTCGCCTGGAGGGACCGAGGCCGGAAGACAGCAGAGTGAGACTTTCAAATGCTTGGAGGGGAAGGGGCTGTTAACCCAGAGCTGATGCCCAGTGAAAACATATTTCAAAACTAAAGGAAAGGAAAAGACTTTTCCGAATAAACACACGGGGGAGGGGGCATGTGTGGCCGGCAGTGCGCGCTGGCCACACAATGTTAAGGGAAGGCCCACGGCCGGAAGGAAGATGATGCCGGATCAGCCCTTGGAATGTGGCACCAGACAGGTTCCCAGAAACGGCGAAAACCGAAAGTTTCCTTGGCCTTAAGTGGATGAAATTATTCTAAACCAATTTTTAAAAATTCGACCTACGGGCTCTGTCGGCGCCCTCTCCCTCTCACCGGGGGCTGGGGCAGCAGGTGGAGGCTGCGAATGACCCCCATCGCTGTGCCGCACCCCAGTCCTGAGGGCTGTCCTCAGCCAGCGACAGCCACTTGGACACGGAACACGCAGGAGGGGCCCGCACCCCCACAGACACGTACGGGCCTCCCTGCCCAGCGAGGAGGCTGGCGGGTGACTGGCGAGCTGTTCAGAGCTCCCTGCTGGGCAAGCCGAGGCTACAAGCCACGGAGGCCACCCCTCCGTGCGGCCTGTCCCCTGCCCGACCTGCTCCTCCCCTTGCTCCCAGGGTCACCAGAGCTGCTCCCTCCAGAGTCCGCCCTCGCAGCCTCCCCCCAGGACCCTCCCTCAGACACCAGCATCTCACCTCAAAGCGTGACGTTTGCCCTGGTGCGCGGACACGCTGCTGCGTGTCAGGTGAAGGACCTCCCTGGCGGTCCTGATTCCTACAGAGTTTCTACCAAGAATGCCTGCTATTCGCAGTAAGTTCTTCCCACATTTATTCGCACGATCATGTGATTTTCTCCCTTATTTGGTTAACGCGGTAACTTATGCTTAATAATTTAGGATTCTTGGAACAAGTACAACTTGGTCATAATATCTCACAAAGAATCGCTGATCTATGAATTTATCACTTTTCAAACTGACTCTGAAACGCAACGTTTACTTTCTCTTCTTTTTCACAAGGCACCTGCTCCGAAGGGTAGAGGGAACACACCTCACTGGGACTGAGCCGGGAGCAGCAGGGGAAACCCGAGACCCGTTTTGACCTCCCAAGGCTGCCAATCAAGAACAGCCTGGCCCCCGGCCGAATCGGCGCGTTCACGCTGCGCCAGCGCACAGAAGGGGCGGGCAGGTGGGCCTGCCCGGGCACCGGCGCCCCTCCCCCTGCCGGCTGCTGTGGCCACCTCCTGCCAGAAGAACCAACCAGACCCCACTCGGCCCGGGCAGAGCCTTCCTGAGTCTCAAACCCGCGGCTGGTGGACCCTGTGGGCCGGATGGCCGGGGCCCGGAGGAATCTGCCAGCAGGCCCAGGCCCCCTCCCCCCCCGGCCAGCCCTCCCAGGGGGACTCCTGCCACCTACTTGTCAGAGCATCTTCCTCATCTGCGCCCTGCTCACCTGAGAAGTTGAATGGGGCCCAGCTGCTCCAGCTGCTTCCTCACTCAGTCCTTACAACCACTAATGAGGAAAGACAGCGCCGTCCACGTCCTCCCCGGAGAACACCCGAGTCTCTGCACACCCGGTGACGCCCGCCCACCCGCCCGCCCCCAAACGCACAAGCTCTGGCAGATGAGGAGCTCCCGCCGGCCCAGCTCACCCTCCTGTCTCCTGCGAGCCCCGCCCAGAGGTGGCAGTCCAGGCCGCAGGCCCAGGCCCCAGGGGCCAGCGTGAGGGGCCGCCAGGTGTGTGGTGCCCGTGGGCCACGCCAGAGTCCACGTCCGTCCGAGGCTTCGAGGGCTGGTGTCTCGCGTGCTGCCTTCCCTGGCAAGGTCCTAAGGATGCAGAACACCCGACCAGGTATTACTGAGTTGGAAGTGACTGGTCCGCAGGGCGGAGCCAGGGCCTTGACTTCACAAGCCCACCGCCTCTGCTGAAGCAAGGACCCCCAGCGGCCCCGAAGACGGAAACCCCGCCCAGACAGAGCTCCTGAAACACCGCAGGCTCCCCCTGAGTGGCCCCCTGGTGCCCTTCCCCAGATCGATGTGGCCAGGAGGCCTGGGCTGCAGCGCACACCTTACAAACAGCCGGTCCGCTGCAAAACAGCACCACAGGGCCGCCCACAGTGGCTGGCTCACGACGTGGCTTCCCAGGGAGCTCTCCCACGGCTCAGCATGGTCACATCACAGGCGAGGGTCTGCGCTGCTGGCCAGCTCGCACCTCCGACCTTCCGAGGGACTGGCCTCGCCCTCCCAGACTCAGTCTGCTCCTCCCCACCCCTGCCGACATGCTTCCCAAGCAGTTGTCGGCAGGGCCGTCCATGTGGATGGCCGCCGGCAGCCTTGGTGTCTCCCCACGACCCTAGCATCGCCCGGAAAACAACGCCACATTCGAGATGGCCGCTGGCCTCGGCAACCTCGGCTTCTACCCTGGACCAGCACTCTGACCCTAAGCGTTTTGGCTTCAAAACTCAAGCAGCATTAACTCAAGTTGCACCAATTAGTTTCACCTCCCAGGTCTGAGACACAGGATTTTTGGAGTGAGAAGGAACCTCTGCGACTGGCCCATCCGCCCACTGGGCGGGAACTGGGCCCCAGAGCAATGCCCAAGTCTGTCTCCAGGCAGAACCGAGAGCAAAAGGCAGGTCCGGGCCCTTTCTGGGGACCCCCAGCCTCGGCACACGGGCAGGAACTGAACCCAAGGGAGCGTCTGGGAAGGGAGTCTGCTGAGACGTCCCTCCTTCCAGCAAGGAGCTGTGTTTTCTGACCTCTGTGCTCACAGGGCTCGCCAAGCTGAACTATGAGCTGTGATCCGATACCTGGAATTCTTCTCGTGCCACAAGGGAAGATAAGGCTCTCGGGGTAGCACTGGCTACTGGTGCTCTCTGGCCTCACCAGTGCATGTGGGGGCGCACCTGGCTGACGGGGGCCACCTCCCAGAGCTGGTCCTGAAGAGGGACAGGTTGGGGGGGGCACCGGGGAGGCTGGGATCACAGGGAACAAAGCCCACCACGTCGCCGCCTGCCTGAGCAACGCTGTGTTTCATTGCTTCGGAACTGCTCTTCACTTAAAAAAAATCAGCTTTGCCCACGAAGGAAACTGCTGTTGGACGTCTTCAGGGTGCGGCAGAGGAAGACGAATGGGAAGCAGGTGCTGCTAAACGGGCGCAGGAAGAGGCCTCCCCACACGGGCGTCCTCGTGTTACTGACCGCCAGGTCACCCGGTCAGGGCGTGTTTTACGTCAGCTTGGTCCCCTCCGCTGGGGAGCCACAGGAAGCAGAAGGGCAGCCTCCTGTGCCCTCCGCAGCGCCCTCTGCGTCGGGGTCACAGGAATGAAGGGTGAAGCCGTCGCGCCCGCTGAAGGCATCTCCCCAACACCGGTGTGCGCGGTCCCACGCGTGGGGGGCGGAAGCAGCGATGCTGCGTGGAGAGAGGAGGCTGCTGTCCCCTCTACGTCCTGGGGAAAGGGCAGGAGCGGCAGCAGAATGAGACCGGACGGGGCTCTCGTTCCCATGCCGCTGGACGTGACAGGCTGACAGCTGCACAAAGCCACCTGCCGCTGACCGACGGGGTGGCCACTTCCCCGCGGTGGGTGAGGGGCTGAGCCAGGGGAGCCCTCGCTGCCAAAGGCCTTCGGGGAGGATGGAGGGTGGCTGGGGCCACTCCCTCCCCACACTTCTCACTGGTCTCTGCTTCCAAACTGCTCCCTGAGTGGGGGTGGAGCCACTGCACCTGCGGGAGGCAGCGACCTTCCCGTGTAGGCCCTGCCTGAGCTGTAAAAAGTGCCCCTCGGGGCTGCCCCTCGCGTGCGTGCCCCGGGCTGGGCGGGGAAGCACTCACCTCTCACCCGAGGCGTCGCAGGGCTGTGCAAACACCCCCCATGCATCCCATCTGCTGTCCGAGCTCCCACCTCACCCCCAGCACCCGGAGACGCGGACCCCACCCAGGCTTTCCACCAGGCCCCCAGGGAGGGTTTCCCTGGAAAGGCGCCAGGCGTCCACCTGCTCCACGGCCCGCCCGCTCCTGCCTCTCACGTGCCCGGGGTGGTTTGACACCAGAAAACAAGGGCGTGTGACTCACCCTCACGTGGCCTCCCCTGGCCTGCACACGACTGCGCTCCCTCACCGCGAGCAAGTCAAGTTCAGACTCCTGACGTCCCAGGCGGGCCCCCAGCACTGCTGCCTTCCCGTCCCTCCCCCCGACAGGGCTCGAATGTGTCGCTGCATGCTCGCTCGCCCGGCCGCCCCAACAAGACGCGTCCCTGGGCACAGCCGGGCCCGCCCCCTCTGGGGCGCTCTGCCTGCGTGCCCCTGGAGTGCAGGGCACCCGCCCCCCTGCCCCGGGCGCTCACGGCACAGTGGGCAGTGGCCGACTGGCTTCCTCACCGGTGGGGAGTCCCCTGGGGCGGGGCTACGCTGTGCTGACCTGTGACTCCGACCCAGCAGCACACTGGCCGGGAGCAGGAGCCGGGACTGACTGTCAGGCTGATCCCTGCGTTACAATGACCGCAACCAGTTCAAGTGCCTGCTCCCTCAGGGGCTGGGGGACCTCCAGCCTCTGCAGCTGGGGGTGCTCTTGGGAGTCGTCACCGGGAGTCCCAGGCGACTGCAGTGCTTCCTGCAGCCCAGTCACTGCCACGTCTGGTCACCGTGAGCTGGACCTCGGTCTCCATCCCCGGTCCTCCAAGACTCCTTGTGAGCAGGGACTCTCATCCATTCTTTATGTCAGTCACAACACCAGTTGCATAAGTGTCACCTGGCTGGGACTCAAAGCTCTCAGCTGAGCGGGGGATTCCTTGTTCAGTTAGTGTCTGTCGTCCCTCGATCCACATGCACACCGCTTTTCCTACATCGCTGTAAAAAAACAAAAACGACCCAATCAATGGATCTGCCTACCCCTCAGACTGTGAGCTGGGTGGTGTGCTGCGGGGCCCCGAGCTCAGGGACGGGGGGCCGGCCCACAGCAGCTCCAAGTCCAGGGGACACATGGGCAGGACCCCTGCAGCAGAGGGTGGAGGTGGAACGGCGGAGAGCTCGGGAAACTCGCAGGCGAGCCGGCCTGCAGCCCCAGCCGGGCCCCGTCTGCACTGAGCGAGGTCTCTGTGCTGCTCAGACCACGTGACTCGGGGAAGCCACTGTCCTCCCGGACCTGCTCCCACCCGGAGGGGCAGCAGGGCGGGTGCCTGCCTTTCAGGTTGTGTGCAGGAGTCACATGATCACGGACGAGGGCATGCTCCCTCCACTCAAAGGGACTCCACAGTGCGGTACCCTAGCGGGGGTGGGGGACCGAGAACGGGGGGACAGCCCACAGACGGAAGCTCCTGTCTCTTCTGGCAGAAAAGGGGGCGTCAGCCCACAGCTATGCAGAGTCCCTAGGGCCGCTGACACGCTTGGTGGGGAGGAGGCGACAGAGTCCAAGGGAGGGGTTGGGAAAGACGGGCAGAAGCAGCAACTGCCCTGGGGGTGACGTGCACAGGGTCGGGGGGGACCAGAGGGTTTCAGGGGAAGGTGAGGGGCAGCCAAGAGCAAGGACAGAGGGGCACTGAGGAGGCTGGAGGGACGGGACAGGGAGCTCAAGGGTCCCCCTGGGAGGTGTGAGGTCCACCCAGTGAGAGGTGCCTCAAAGAGGACCCCAGTCTCCATGGCCACAGCACCCAGGGGCAGGCCAAGGTGGGGTGCAAGGGGCTCCCGCAGAAAGCGCCCCCAGCGTGCGCAGTGTGTCCCTGCGTCCCAGCGAAGATGGGACATGGCTTGCTGCTCCCTGCCTGTCAGCGCCGATGGGCAGGATGTCCTCACAGGGTGGACCGCGGGGTCGTCTGCGCAGTCAGGTAAAGACCGACTCGGGGGAGGGGGCGGAGGCAGCAGTTCTCAGCAGCTGGAAGGGGAGCGGGCAGCGTGTGCTGAACCGAGACCGAGCTTTGGTTTCGCACGACGAGAAGGTTCTGGCGATGGTGATGGAGACAGCGGCACAGACGGTTGTACGACACAATGTGCTCGATGCCTCTGAGCTGGACACTCAGAATGGCTGACACGGGCGGCCTTATGTCACGTACACTTTATACCTTAGGAAGTAAGGAATGAATAAGTAGAAACCGTACGCCGGGGAGGGTCGATGGCACTCTCTCCTGAGAGGGCGTAGGAGGGGGAGTGGTGAGCCCCCTAAGGGCTGCCCACAGGAGCAGGGCCGCAGGAACCGGAGCTGCGGGAAGCACCCACGCCAGGCGCTCTGGCCAGGTGACAGCCCTGTCTTCCTTCCCGATGTCAGCTCCGGACTCCCTTGCGGTGGGTGTGGCCCAGTGACTGGGAGCAGAGGGCAGGGCCCCCCCAGACCAGGCAGGATGACCTCCACCTGTGCCCTCCCGGGGGGGCCGGGGGGCGGGTGCTCGTGCCCAGGGGGCTTTGGGAGCCACGAGGCTGCAGAGCTCTCACTCCCGCACCGGGCGTGCAGGCAGGACACTGCCAAGCAGGACACTGCCAAGCAGGACACAACCTCTGACTCAGCATCAGCAAGACAAAACAGGTCTGTTGTGTCCCAGCCGACACACCCTTGGGGCGAATCCCTGGCCGCAGCCGTCCTGGCCTTCATCAGCAGGGCACGGGTGGCACCGGGGGTGACCCCGGAGCCCACCGGCTGCCTTGTGGGACAGCGGGAGAGCGAATTCTGAGGAGAGGAAGGGGAGGAGCCGGGAGAAAGCAGAGGCTGGCAGGCAGCATCCACAGGCCATCGTTCAGGCTGGGTCCCTCAACGAAGGTGACGATGCAGGAATGTGGCTTCTCGCAAAGCATCTCGCACATGACGGCCCGGTCAGTCCATCCCGTCTGCTGCTCTTGGCCATGACATTTAACCCGCCCTTGGCTTTCTATTTATAGCCACACACACACACACAATGCCAGCCAGATTTCTGTAACTCCGAGCTCCCTCTCTCGCTCTCTCTTTTTCCTTCAAATAATTTTTAGTTCACTGGGGGGGAGTGTTTTGTGAGAACTGTGTCCCTCTCTGAGCCGCTGCCTGGGCCGTTGAAAAATAAACGACAGACACAGGGGAACACTGAGTGGAGGGGACTTCACAGGGGCAACTCCAGGGCTGAGCCAGGGTGGCTGGGAAGATGACAGAAGCTGGGAGGTTTGCGGCCACCCCGGTCACATCAGATAAACGCTCAGCTGTCCCCTCCTCCTCCCCAACAGGCACAGGAGCAATGCCTGGCTCAGTCGGAGCTCCTGTCAGCTCCTGTTGTTGCCGGAACGTTCTGAGATGTTCAGATGAGTCTGAGGCCAAGGAACAGACAGTCGCTAAAGGCTGCAGTGCACAGAGACTCTGAAGCCATTCGAGCGAAGACCAGTGAGGGCAGGATTCATTGCAGGTGCTGTTAATACTTTCATCAGCCTAAGCACACAGGTCTGTCCGGGGCGGGCAAACTCCGCTCTGCAGTCTCGGCCATAAACCTCCCGGCACATGTGAAGCCCCCATTAGGACACCAGCAAGAGGCTGAGCAGGGAGCAAATCTGCAGCCGAGTGGCTCCCTCACACGAACCTCCTCGCCAGGGCCCCACGGCCACACTTCGTCTCCGCTGCAGCCTTTCACCGGGAAGGCTCAAGCGCTTCCGGCGACTGCCGGCCCCTTCCAAACTCCTTGGGGAGTTGGGGAGGAGGGTCCCGTCCGCAGGCACTGTGGCCGTGGCAGAACGGAGACCCTGCCCTCGCCCCAGGTGGCGTTTTCCTGGATCCCAGCCTCCCCTCCGGCCCAGGGAGGGGGAGATGAAGCCCAGCAGGGCAGGAAACACTGTTTCAGCCCCACGGTATGGGAAGGAAGACGTGACAACCAAGCCTGGCTCGTCTGATTATCTCAACCTCTCCGGGCTTCGGCTTGCTCTCTACAGCCCAGAATGGAAGCTGACGCTGCAGCTTCCGACGCACAGCGGGCACTCGGTAAAGACTCGCTGAGGGTCCCGGTCCGTATCGGCCTTCGCAGTCCTCACGTCACGGTGCTTTGAGGCTCTGCAGCAGCTCACACGGTTAGCGTCCGGGTAGGAGTCCGCACGAGTGACCCCACCGGCCGCTCGCTGAGCACCCTGGGTCCTCCCGCTGTGGAGGGGCCTGTGCTGCCCAAGCCACTCGGGCTTCCCTGGGGAACAAGCCCAGCATCACCGCGCACAGACGCTGGTCCCGGGCAGGAAAGATGCCATTGCAACCCCCCCCCCCACTGCTCAGTACACCTGGGTTGTCCAAACCCCATTATTAACCCTGTATTTATAAGCAAACGAGTTGCAGCACCCTGTTCAATACCAAACACTACGTGAGCAGTTAGAGATTTGCTGAAGAAAATCTCTTACGGTATCTCCTGTAGCATTGTCTTCTGAACACTGCAACACATTACCATGCTTCATGGATTTGTTTGGATTATTTTTAGAAAGCAAATGCTTAGTCTTTTCAACTATTTGACAATAAAATACTAGACCTCTGGTTACAAATATCACCCTTTCAGTAGGTTTTTCATAACTTTACCAAAAATCCAGCCAAATCATTTATCAATCAAAAGCTAGAAGTAGAAAGGAGTCACTATTCCCTGGATTTACTATTTTAAAAAACCACGATTTATAAACTTACTTGGAAGGCCAAGGTGGTGACTTCCTCAGGACCTCCACCTGCGGGGGGTCAGCGGGGCGGGGGGGAGGAGGCATCCACGCAGGCGGAATCGACATGTGAGACCCCCTGTCTGGCAGCTGTGCACTCTGCTCGCAAGGCCCTTTCCGACGGTCCCTGGGAGCTGAGCCATCCTCGCTTCGCCCACCGTCAGCGGGTGAGACGCAGCCCACCAGCCCCCTGCTCCGCATGAGGACCGTGACTCTGGCACGCCAGCCAATGCTCAGGGGCGGAAAGCACACTCGAGGGGCCTTGCCCTCCACCTTTGGGTGGGCGTGGCTGTGCGCCCCACGCAGGAAACAGGTGGGAACCTGCGAAGGCGGCAGCACTGACCACAGCTTTAAAAGAATCCAGGGAAGGGAGGGGTCGGCGGGGGGGGGGGGTGGACAGCACAGGAAGTTCGCACGGGGGAAACCCTTTGAAACACCATGAACGGCAGGGCAAGGCCTGTCGCAGAGACAAGGCCTGTCGCAGGAGGCTCTGAGATCATTGTGGGGCACGTTTAAAGGTTAAAAAATATCTTCTCAAGAGAAGGGATGATCAGGGAGCTCTGAGAAGCCCCATCACCCAGACACAGCGGCCTCCGTGAGGCCCGAGGCTGCGTGCGGAGAAACTGCCTTGTGTGCGGAAGGAAAGCATCCAACGCGCCCTGTCACTGTGCTCTGAAACCCACCGTTTGATTTAAGGCCCTTTACACGCTGCTCGGTGACGTGGTGAGGAGGCGAGGAGCGGGTTCCGTGGCTCCCTCCGTGGTCCCGGGTTCATGACCTGGGCAGTCACCCCTGCCCATCCCCCCCAGCCCCCTGCGCGCAGGCGTGCTGACCCCTCCCAGCAGAAGGGCCTGGAGAGACCATCTGTGACCAGGACACAGCAGGGCTTCCTGACTGCTCTGCTCTACCCTGGTGGGCAAGGGGGCCGGCCGTCCTCCAACATCAGGGCGAAGGCCGTGACAGAGGCCACGGGCTGGGGCCCCGCAGGGGGCAAGCACACACAGGCACACATGCTGCCCCAGCCCTGGGGGACGACAGACACTGGCTGGGCCTGGAGGGGCACCGCGGTGGCCCCCAACACCTCTGGCCCACGGACAAGAGCAATGCAGTTCTCAGAAGAGCACTGAGTTGCAGGGATGGAGTGAGGATTTTTACGTGGACGTGATGTGAGTGAGCTTGACGTTACGTACTAGGATGTGGTTTGAAGGCACCGAGACAAGGCCCCAATCCCCCTCCCACCGACGGGAAGCAAGGCAGGGTGGCAAAGGGGGCTCCTGGTCACCTTCCCCCCAAGTGAAAACCGGGCAGCAGCCGCCCGCCAGCCAGGCACAGACGCGTGTCCAGGTAAGTGGTCACCGGCAAACCTGTCCTGGATCAGAGACGGAAGGGGAGGGTTTGCAGACACAGAGACTCTGTCATTGCCTGATGCCATCCACGGTGTGACAACCACAAACACGGCACACTTTTGTTAAGTGAGACCCGCAGTACCACCGACATTGTCTCTGTCATGGCTCCAGGTCTAGACTCCAGACAGCCCACGAAGCCATGGACCCTGCCTTGATCGGCAGCGATCAAAAACTTGCAGGGCAAACAAGCCCCACACGACATCACGGGCCACAGAGCCGCCACACGGCGGGCGGCCCCACGTCCTGCCACACTTGCCTCACGCAGATGTGAGAGACGCACGCGCTGGGTCTCAGGGCACAGTCAGGAGGAGAGCGTGGCACACCAACTAGGAAAGGGTGGGGTTTTAAAGTGTGTTACCTTTGCATTTGATATGATTTTTGCTCATGGATGTACACAATACAGTTTTTAATGATGGCTGTGTTTAACAGCTGGCTCACAAACTCCTGAAAACCGAACCTCAGCCCTCAAGAACCAGTACAAGCCAGATCCAGCCCGCCTGAGGCTTAGCTCTGCTCCTGCCTGACCCTGGGCTGACAGACGCCCTCGGCCATCCAAGCCAGAGACCAGCGTGTTCTGGTCACCTGCAGCCCGGAGACTGTTGGCTGGCTAAGGAGCTCCCTGCCAGCTGGAGCGGACCGGGCAGCTTTCGCTGACAGCCAGGATTGAGCCCACCACCTCCGAGGACCAACCTTCCAGTCCAAGCAGCCCCCCGCTGCCCTCCCCTGGGCTTCCCACCTGTTGGGTGGGGTTTCAGGCCACGGGAAGTGGAGCCCCGCCCCTACGCAGTCCTTCTAAATGCCTCCCTGGACAGCAGAGACTGTTTCAGGAGCGGGGCCCCCCGGCCAGCCCCACGGGAGCTCAGGAGGGTCCTAACAGCTCACAGGCCTTCCTGCGGTCGGGGGAGTCCTGGCGCCACTTTGTGAAGCTGCCCGGTGTGGAGCGGGGCTTGCCATTCCCACAGCAGTGGGCGCAGAGCCCGGCCTCCGGGCCGGAGGCGGCCCGAGAGGAGGAGCTTTGTCTCCTTCTACCAAGGTTCAGAAGCCTGTGCAAAGGGCTGCTCCGCGTTTTCTCAAGCCCATCTGTCTTCAAAACGACCCTGGAAGAGGAAACCAAGACGGTCTGAGAGCAGGCGACAAGGCTGGGAATGGACGACGGCCTCCCGGGGGGCTGGGGAGGAACCAGCCAGGCCGACCAGCCTCCGCGCTGCATCCTGCAGACACCCAGGCAAGGGCACGGCCAAAGCCCCCTGCTCCGCGTGGAATGGGGGCACCAGAGGGACTGAGGAGGCAGGGGTGTGATGCCGCCGAGACAGGAAGGAGGAGAGGGCTGGGCGTAGGGAAATGGCAGGGAAAGCAGGGTGCAGCCCACCCAAAGCCTGGTACAACGCGATTCTTCTCAGGGGGCACTGAACCCCTCAGCTACAGGACCTCATCAGTAAGTCCCCCAGGATCCCAGGGGATCTGAGGAGGCAGAACTAGGGTCCAGGAGATGAGAGCAACAGGGGCTGTAAGACCCCAGACGGTGGGGTTAATTCCAGCAGATCAGCTGGGAGGAAGTCTGCGTCCCCCACACGCCCAGCGGGCTTCCTCTTGCTCTCCCCCTCGCTTTTTAACCCCCACTTCCAGCACCGGCGAGGCTGCCGGCACGTCCCACAGAAGGCTGCTGGGAACCCGGGTGGTCTCTCGTTGCCTGCTGGGCAGGTGTGATTCCGGCAGCTGAGCAGAGTCCCAGACGCTGAGCCGGGACATCAGTTCTGGTCTCCTGGTCAGTCAGCGGCAAGCCTGCGGGGTTTGTAACGTGCCGTGTCTTTTCCCTCCAGGAGAACTGAGCCGCAAAGCACCCAAGGAGCAGGTACCCGGGAAGCAACGAGAAGCAAAGGCCGCCCTGGGGAGTCAGACCTCGGACCAGGAAAGGACAAGGCTCGAACGGGGGGCTTTGCCAGAGGTCCAAACACCTCGCTCTCCCAGACCTTGTATCTTGAAAAGCTCTCCTTCCTTTCCTGGGCATCTCGGGGAGAAGGGCCCGGTGCGTGACGAGACGGTGCAGACGCGGCGCAGCAACACCAGCCTCCGTCCCGGGGGGCCCAAGGCCCCTGGTCCTCCAAGGGGGACACACCCCAGCTCAAGGGCCTTGTCGCTGTTCAGGCTGAGCTGCAGAGGACAGGGACACCTGTACAAAGACAGTCGACATAACTGTATTTGTGATGTAAAACTGGAAAAGAACACGCATGTACATATACGTGAGCTGTTGCATTGACTTTAGAAAAGTTCTGCAAGGAGACCGGGGAAGGGTGCCTCAGCCCACTCAGGCTGCCGCCGCAGAACGCCCCCGAGGGACAGTGTGTGCACTGCCGCGCACTGCTCCCCGGTCCAGACGCCGAGCCATGCGAGAGCAAGGTGTCGGCAGAGCTGCCTTATGCTGGGGCCCAGCTCCCGGCTCCCGCCGACACCTCCACCCTGGGCCCTCCTGCGGTGCCAGAGGCCAGGGGTCTCCACAGTGACTTTCCAAAGGGCCTGGACCCCCTTCCTGAAGGGACGGCCCGCGTGACCCTTGCACCTCCCACAGGCCTTCCCCCAACCGTGTCGTCCTGGGGGTGAGCACCTTGGCGTGAGCGTTTGGGGAGGAGCGGGCACAAGGATCAGGCCGCAGGAGCAGGGCGAGAGGTGACAGGACGGAGGAGCTTCCATTTTTTATCTGTAATGTTCCTGTTTGTTCTAAGGTTTCACCGAGCATATTTCTTAGCATTTCCAAGTTAACAAACATCCAGGTCTGGCCACACACGCGGGATGCTAACCCTCCCCTGGTACCCGAGAACACAGCCTCTCCCAAGTCAAACCCAGTTCCCCTGGCCCGGCCCTTCCCCCAGAGGGCAACCTCTGATACACGGGGACGCTCCACATGGGGACGCTCCACATCAGGACGGCTGACGCCGCCTCCAGCGCCTTCCCCGGCAACCCCCTCACAAGGAGTGGAGAAAAGCTGGGGGCCAGGGAGCCGAAGTGAGGTGTGGCGGAAGTGCCACCTGCTTCCTGCGCCTTGTCAAGGGGCTGGCCTTGCTGGGTGCGGAGCAGGTGCACAGAGGTCAGCAGGTGCCAGGACACCTGCCATGATGACACCAGTGGGCCCCGCTCCCCATGGACTCACTGTGGGGAGTCCTGCCCCAGGGTAGGATTCCAAGCCCAGGACACTCCGGAAAAGGCAGAACTACGAAGACAGCAGACACGTCGGTGGTTGCTGGGGTGTGGGGTGGCAGGGAGAGGACCAGGCAGAGTGCTGAGGGATTCAGGGCAGCGAGACTGCTCTGTGTGGGTCACAACCAGGGGTGCGTGTCACTGTGCATCTGCGCAAACCCACCAGACGCCCAGCACCAAGAGCGAGCCTCAGGTGGGACCTCATGCGAGCGGCACTGATGACAATGTGCCAGGGCAGGTGTGTGCGCTGTGACACGTGCACCTCCCTGTGCAGTGGGGAAGCGGGGCGTGCTGAGGACAGGAGGCTGTGGGGACGGGGCAGGGAGCATAGAAAACCTCACGCCTGCTCCCAAACAACAGGAGGCCCCAGGTCAGGCTGACGGAGGCTTACGGATGAAGGGTGGGTGCTGGGTGAAGACCAGTCCGGCCCCAGGTACCGGTGCCGCCCCAGCGGGTGGAAGGTGCACTTCTCCCCGGCCCCCCACCGCTCGGACCGCTCACCCTCCAAACCCCTCCGGGTTTGGCCGGCTCCCACCTGGAATTTCACTTTCGTACATTTGGGGCTAGAGGAAGGCTTTCTTTGCTTACTCCACACGTACTTATAACCTGGAATTTTGTAAGAATACTTTCATGCATTGCCTCTATTAAATAGGAAAACTCCGCAATGTTGTGTCAGTTAAGCTCCCGATTTCAGTTACGAAGCAGGTGTCTGCTCAGGTTTCCCACCGCCCTGCATCTGCTAACCTCCGCCTAAAGCCCACTGCCGAGGTCTGAGGCAAGTCCCTCCGCCCGCGGCCTTCCTGCCTCCCCCTCCATCTTCCTCTCTGCTTCACCCAGCCTCCTCCTCCTCCTCCTCCTCAGGCGTGGTCCCGGGGACGCGCACCGCCCTCCCCAGGCCTTACCCTCTTGTGTTCCTACGAGAAACCCAGGCTCACTCAGCACGTCAGGCGCTCAGGGCCTCGCTGGGGACAGCGAGGAGGCCCGCCCGGGGCTCTGCTCCCCAACACCAGCTCCTGGCCACTTTGCGCCTCCCCCAGAGCGGCATCCCCACCCTCTCTCTGCCTGCCTTCCTCGCTGCCTCCGCAACCCTGATGAGCGCGTTCCTTTCCATTTTCACACAAACTTAGACCAAACCATGAAAGATGTATCACGATCCGGGGTACCCTGACCCTCAGACGCCCTGCACGGTCCCCAACGCCCAGGCAGGGCTGTCTCCAGGCCTCGCCTCTGCGCTCAGCCGCCGGCTGCATCCTCCTCTCCCCATAGCTCCTGGTCTCTGCTCCCCCATCCACCGCGGGACATGCTGCCCCTTAGGGTCCAAGTGTCCAGCCAGGTAGAAAGACAGCTGGCTGCCTCCGAACCTGGGCCCCAGATTCCTGGGAAAGCATCAGACCTGCTAGGAGGAGGAAGGCGCTGGAGCGGCAGGTCACGCAGAAGGAGAATGGCCCGTGGCAGGGGACCCGTGGGTGCTGAGCCTCACAGAACAGGTAAGGAGCGCTCCTCTGAGGATCCGAGGTTCACGTGTACCTTCAGAAAGCGTGTGCTTTGCTTTGTTCTGTTCTGACAGAAGGGAAACACAGCGCAGACTCTGGAGTCGGACCAATCTGGTTTTGAAACTCGGCTCCATCACACGATGAAGCCTGGGTAACGTTACGTCATGGAGCCTCCCGGCCCTCCGGTCCCTCCTGAGGATGGACGGGGACGGGCCACCCGGGGGTGGGGTGCAGGGTGCCACCCACCCCGAGGGGCTCCCAGGAAGTGCTGAGTTTTCCTCACACAGGGAAAGGTGTCTGCCCGCAGCACCGCCTGGCACGTCACCCCTCGTGGGCCCTTTCTGGGGCCCCAGGACCCTCCAAGTGAAGTCCTGTCTCCCCAAGGAGACATCAAAGCCCCTGAAGCACCTCTGTTCTCTGCGCTACTCACCCCACCAGGGCAGCTCCCACCCACTCCTGCCGCCCTGTGGGCCTCGGGTTTGCCCCTCCTGGGGCGGTATTCCCAACGGGCTTCCCTGGCCATCCCCTGTACCCACAGCCGGACCGCGTCCCTTCCCTGTGCTCCCAGACAGGGACCTCCTCGGCTCTCCTGGGAGCCCACCCAAGCAGCCCCGACAGTTCCGGAGACTCTACATGGCAGCTTGCTAGTTTCTAGAAGGTGCAGTTGTCCTCTGCCCAGCTGGCAGTCAAGGTGAAATGGCTCTCCAGAACACCCACCGGTGGTCTCGGCTCTGACCCTAGAACGACCCCCAAAACCCAGGAGAGCTGAGCCACTCGCCCCACCCCACCCCCGAGTCTCTCTGCCTGCGCCCCTCATCAGGAGACAGGGTCCTGGGAACGTGTCCTCCCACGACATTTCCGGCTTGCCTCTGGCCTTCTCAAAGCCTGCAGTCTGAGGGTGCAGGGCAACGCCCACCTCTCAGGAAGTCACTTTCTCGGGCCCTCAGGTCCCTTGACAAGATGACCAGAAGCCACAGGGCTTTCGCCTCACCCGCCCAGCCGCGTCCGTTCCCGAGCGCGGCGTGAGCCCGAGTCCGCAGGCTCGCCGAGCCTCTGTGGACATCTGCCCTCCCTCTCACGTCCACACGGTGAGGCTGCATCTCGTCCGTGCGGCCTGACGTCAGGGCTGTGAACTGTGGCAAAGTTCCCCCGTTTGTTTAACGCGATGCCTGGAGTTCCTCGTGCTCCCGGCTTAAAGGGCGACAAGGACTCGCCTCCAAGGCCAGACCCTGAGGCGAGAGACCAGCGCTGCCCGGGTCCGTGGCCACATGAAGAGGAGCTGGGGAGCTGAGGGGCCCCCCCGGCAACGCCGGCCAGCTTGACTGGCAGGCCGAGCGGGTCCCCTGTCGTCGCTGTGCAACGAGCAGCGCTTCGTCCACCAAACCTTTCCCCCACTCCTGGGGCTCAGGGCACCCAGGGCTTCCCGCCAAGCCCCTGGGCAGAGCTTCCCACGGGCTGAACCCGGGCCTGGCCTCGCCTGCTCTGAAGCAGGATCACACATCCAACGCTCAGTGTGTGGCTTCCCAGAAGATTTGGAAACATGCTTGATGTGGGTACGGGACGGGGACGGGGGAGTTCCTGTGGCCCAGGGGGCAGGGGAGGGCTCCAAACACAACACAGGGCTCGGTGCGGCCCAGCAGCCCCCTGCCAAGACCTTCCGCCTTTGCTGGTAAGCCCACGCGCATTGCAAAGGCAGCTCATTCCTCACTCCAGGAGGGACCACGCAGTACACAGGGAGGTCAGCCCTGTGCTCTGTCGCCTGAAATGCTCCCCGACTGTTTGCTTTTCTCCCCCATCCCACGTCTGCTTCTCTGTCAGTCTGGTTCCTTTCCCCCGGGACTGCTCTCTGGTCTTCCATGAGCACCCCGGCCCGCTGCCGCCCCGCAGCTGGGACAACACAGCACTCATGAGTGGGGGCGGGCCCTGCGCAGCCTGTGGCGTCTTTGGAGCTGCTCCCGATGCCTGTGTGTACACAGCACAGCTTTCAGCGCAGTTACCACGCTGCCGGGAGAGGAAGTGGGGCCGTCCCTGCCCAACGCACTTGGGGGCACACGGTTCTAGATTTTTTGACCTAGAAGTGGGGCAGACACAAGACCACAGATGCTGCTGGGTCCCCATGAAGGGCACAGCTGCCCAGCTGGGACTGGACATGGGACTTGGAGTCTGTCTGCCACGGCATCTGTCTGCCACGGCATCTGTCTGCCACAGCTGACTCAGACACCGGGTGGCCTTGCTGTACGGCAGGGGAGCTTCGCACATGCTTTCCGAACTTTGGAAAGGAGGAAGAAGAGGACAGATGTGCCTGGATTTCTGGGTTCTAGACAGCACCGCACACCAGTCAGGCCTGTGCCAAACACACGAAACCAAACTGCCGCCTCTGCCCTGCGGGCGTGGACACCTCAGCCAGGCCACAGACTTCAGGGGACACCTCTCTGCTGGGCCGCCCCGGCCCACGTTTCCCACACCTTCCGCCGAGAGAGCTCTGTCCACCTCCGAGGACACACGTCAAGCAAGCATCTCCCCTCGTGTATGGCCTTTGTTCCTCCTGCTGAGACCAGCCCTCCCTCCACAGGCCCCCTGGAGGCAGAGGCGCCGCTCTGCACGGCGCCTGCCACACGCCTGTGCATGGACAGCAGTCCCTCTGCCCACGGTGGGATGCTTGAGGCAGAGTTGGTGGCCACTGGGGGCAGGGGTGCGTGGCCACTGATTCTTGACCCTGCATCAAGTGGGGATTCCAGCGGAAGCTGCTGTCCTGTCCAGTCGAAGGGCAACTGCGTGGGCCCTCCTGCGTCCGCCGTGGCTGCAACTGGGGCCGTGTTGGCGCATCTGAGTGGTTCCGTGGGGGCGACAGCACCAGCCAGGCAGGCGGGGCGGCCCACGAGGACAAGCCCAGTCATCTCGGGACTCCTCCACTTGCAGCTGAGAGAGCTGAGGGGAGAGCCTCCCCTCGGATGGCAGGGAAGCGAAAGGGGAACTGCTGGTGGGACGGCGAAGGGCTGGGCCCCGGCCCCCACCCCCGGCCCCCACCCTGCGTCATCGGGCCGTCCCAGCAGCTCAGTTTCCCTCTGCGGCCCACTGTCCCCCAGACCCGAGGCGTGTGGCAGCAGAGCCAACGGCCACAGCTCCCTGTGCACAACCTACCCAGTCAGCAGCCTTGACAAAAGTAGTCTCTTTCCCAAAACTTCCCCCAGGTCTTCCAGGGTCGACCATGATGTGGCCCAATCCATGTCCCTCCTTCTCCACCCCTCCCAAAGCCAGGAGGACAGAGGGCTGGCCAGAGAGCTGTGGCCACCGTGAAACCAAGGGGCCTCCAAGGGCAGGTCAGCCCCACCGACACCACGTGCGAGCGGAGAAGGGGCGGCGGTCCTCCAAGGAAAACCGAAGCGTCCGCAGGAGGAGTGTGGACGCTGGGCAGGGAAGACAGCCCGTGTCCCCACCAGCGGCTCTCTCCAAAGCCCCCCTCTTCATTTTGAAAGACCCCTGACCCGCGCCGGGCGCCCAGCCGCATGAATGGCAACGTTCTCGGGGTGCCTCTCTGAGCGGCTGCCCGCGCGGATGGTGCAGACAGGACCACGGGCCCCAGTTCCAAGTTTCAGCTGAGACTGGGAGAGAAAGGAGAAACCAACCGGTTCCGGGTCCTGGGCAGGGGGAGGAGGAAGGGCAGCCGCCCGGGATGCAAGCAGCGGAACCGCGGAGCAGCTGGAGAGGAAGCGGCTTCCTCTCGTGTGTCAGTCGGGCCTTGTGAGGAACAAGAGCAGCACCTTTTCGGGAGCCCCAGCTGCTCCTCGGCCTTTCCAGCCGCCCCTGGGAAAGAATGAGGCTTTCACGGCAGGCGTGGTGTCAGGCTGGCGGCCACCCAAGCCCAAACAGTGCCCCATTGAGGGGCCCCAGGGCCAGCCGGGTGCCTCTCCCTTCCCCTGCTCCCCTGAATGGGCCATTTGTGGGCCGAACAAGGACCGGGAGATACCCTGCCACCTCCTGTGAGGCCGCAGCTGCGGGCCTCCTCAGGAGCCCCGCCGGCCGCGCGTCCCTGCCGAGGCCGAGGCCAAGGCTGAGGCCGAGGAGAGGAGCACAGGACCTGAGAAGGGTCCCCAGGAGCCTCGGGAGGAGAGAGAAACACTCCTCAGCTCTCCCCCACCTCCCATGCCTCTCGGCCAGCTGCCAGGGTGGTGGCTCTGCACCCCAAAAACACAGGTGCCCTGTCCGCCTGCGGCCCCACACCTCCCTGTGCCACCCTCCTTGCTGGCTGGAAAGAGAAGAAAGAGCAGGGACGCCCCCCACCCCTGAGGCCAAGTTTGAGATCAGGGCCGCACTCAGCCCGGCCTCCACACCCCCGGCCTGGGAGCAGACGGCCGCTCTCGTCCCACACCACGTCACCGCCTTGTTCTCACCGACCATTCAGGCCCGGAACAGCGCGAGAGGAGTCTCTCCTGTGCCCTCGGGGAGTGATCTGCTGCCCCAGGGAGATGGGCAGGGAGCCTTGTCCCGGCCGGCCGTCTGCCCCCGTGGCCACAGGGCTTCCCGGTGTGCTGTGGCCTCGGAAACCCGAGCTGCTGCCCCCACCTCTCCCCGTGGGGGCCTGTGACTGCACGGGGGCGCCTGCCGCTCTCGGGACCGGCCTGGGTCTGCAGGCCGAAGACGCCTGCCGTTGCGGGAAACATGACCTACCCGCTTCTCCGGGCTCAGGGCATCGGCCTCGCACGGAATTGATGTTGTGACGTGATGCAGGCGGGCCTGCCCTTCCCAGAGAGACAGCTGGGAGAGAGGGGACAGCCCAGCCCCGGAGACAAACTGCGCTGACTCGACTGCGGACAGAATCTGAAGGCGGGGGCCCCAGGCAGCCCCCACACACCTCCTTCGCAGAAGCTGGCTCACTGCCTCTCCCCCGTGTTCGGTCCGTCAGGCAGATCTTAGTCCCCGGAGAACCCTCCCTGTACCAGCCCCCAGACGTCGCCATCCTCCCCTCCGCCCACCCCACTGGCCCCCGGTCGTGCCCAAGGGCTGGGCGCTCCCATTCCAGGGAGCCCTGGCCACTCGGATGAGCGTGTCCACCCCGCAGGTGCTCGGGCCTCCTCCCGGCCTTTTCCTCGTCGGGCTAGTGCGTGTCTCCCGCAGTTCCCACCCCCGTCACCTGCCTTCTGCCCGCTGGCTGGCAGTCTGCAGACGTGCTCAGGTTGTCTGGGGCCCTTGCAAAGGCAGGAACAGAGCTGCGGTTTGCCCCACCACTGTCCTCGGTGGGCGGCAGGAGTCTCAGGAACACACTCCCTCAGTCGACGGGCACTGAACTTCCTGGTGAGAAACTCATGAGGCTTCCCACACGAACTTGGTTAGCCCACCATCTCCAGTCAGTTGGGTTTTATTTTTAACGTGAGATCTGATATTCATTTTTTATTCAACTTTATCACCTTAGCTTTGGTCCATCAATCTAATGTGGGAGGTTCGTTTAGGAATGTTGATTCGGTGAGTGGGACCTCCCACATTTACATAACCTACAAATACCCAACTACGACTGCGTACCCGCATTCACAGTGTCAGTGAGAGTGAACGCAAGACTGGCACACTCAGACCAGGGCCCGGGCGCCCCCCCCAGAGAGCTAGCGGCACAGGGTCTGAGCCCCGCCCCTGCCGCAGGCACAGAGGCCCAGCCCCAAGAGTTCAGCCTGCTTCCGACTCGGAGACCCCCCTGCAAAGAAAACCGCACTGTTGGACATCAGGAAGCGCGTACGCACCTTCCCCCAGCTGGTTTGGGATAGGGGAGCTCGCGTTGTTTCTCCTTCCTGAAAACAGGAGCCTGTGGGTGCAGCCGACACCATGACCTTCGGACCTAAATTATGCATTAGGTGACCGTTCTCTAACCTTTAAAGGTTATTTTTTATCGAAAGGGCCTTCCGGCCAAAACCCTACGCGCCCCTTTCTAAGACACACCCCCAATGAAAGCCTGCGCAGCCAACGCGGCGCGGAAGCCTCCTGCAAACACCGCCTCTGCGCTTCCCTGGGGGTCTCCAAACCCGCCCAGAGGGATGCTGCTTCGCTTCCCCTGAGGAAACCGGAGCGACTCTGTCCACAGCTCGCGGACGCTGGCTGGAATCCCGGACCTGGCCTGTGCGCAGCCGACCTGAGTGCTAAAGCTCGGGCCGCAGCTCTCCGGGTGGGAGCTCCCCACTCGGGCTGCAGAAACGACGCCAGGCAAAGTCCTGGGAAAGAGCACGCGGGTCCCAACCCGACGTGTCCCTCAGCCCTTCCCCAGCTTTGTGCCCAGCAGAGTCTGAGTGTGAGCTGAAAAATGGATTAGATCATAACATGAGAATAAATAAGGCACTCACTCTGGGGTTTCTACTGGGGAAAAAAAAAAACGGTGAAAAAGAAGTCACAGCTGAGCTCCTGATTTGAGTGCGTCCAATCACGGACGCGCAGCCAGCAGGGGACAGACCCAAGTCGCTCGATCGCTTCGGGAGCTGCAGCCCATCAGACTCCGTCCCGCTCCTCGCAGGCCCTGCTGCAAAGAGGGAGCGCAGCTCACCTTGGCCCGCGTCGCCTCCCAAAGGGGGGCTGCCCTGACCGCCTGCCGCACACCGGACACCAGCGAAGGGCTGCACGCCAACCGCACCGCAACACAGTCTCCTCTCCAGAAGGGGTCCGCGCCTCTTCCAGAGCCCTGCTCGAATCGGGCACGCCTCTCCATCGTTCTGCTCTGATTCAGTGCGACTTCCCTCACTCAGTTCCAACGGTGGCCCTGCCCCGCAAGTCACCTACCCGGCCCTGCGAACACCTCCCCACTCATCCCTCTGTTTCCTCTCATTCCTTCTCTGGAAGATGCCAGTCTCCCAGGCTTCCTGTCATGCACAGACACAAGCGCCAGGTTCAGCACTTCCTGGGACCAGACGGCGAAGGCTGCTTCTCCTGGGGGCTGCCCACCGCCACCCCTCCACACCCCGGCACCTGCTCCTCCCAGTGAGCTCAGCCCTCCGGCCCTCTCCTCCCCGCCCTTTGTCCCTCACGCACATGCTGATCTTGCTCTGTCCTTCCGAGAGTGCCTGCCAGCCCAGTGCCCTGCTACACGAGACTCACACTGAAGGTCTGCAAATCCGGGAAGGAAAGCTCCGCGTGAACTTTAACTCCAGCATCATCGCTGCTGCTGTCTGTCCATCGTCAGGGGTCCCCTCCTAGCTGAGTCACCGGATGCCCTCCGAATGGAGCCCCAGGCACCACATCCCCTGTCCCCACCCAATAAGAGAACATTAAAAAAATGAGAAGAAAACCACCAACCAAAAATCTGTGATAATTCGGCCATCCTGAAGCACAGACATGTCTGCAGCCAGGGTTGTCAGTAGTGATTTTTAAAATTTAGCAAGCAAGAAAAAATTTTTTTCATGACATAAAGATACAAAATTACTGGTTTTTAAATCACAGCAGATTTACATGATAATGGTATTCAGTTACTTAGGGTTACTCTGCACCCTCCGAGCAGTAACTGCAGCTTCCTTCAGTGGTGGGGAAATAGTACGGGTCAGGACATGATGTTAAAGAAAGCCCGGGTTCGGGACAGAGTACGGATCCAAGTCTGTAAAAGCCCCGAAGGGAACACGCCAGATCACCCCAGGCTCTTGGAAGCTCAGGGACTGCCTTCTCTGTGGAAGCCCCCTGAGCCTGGAAAGCCCCCCCTCAGGTAGCCCCCATCTTTTATGAGCGTGCAGGCCACGGGGCTGAGGGATACGCACACCTGCCTGGCAGATGCAAGGCCACGTGCAGGCTGGAACGACCCTATGCCATAGACATGCCAAAGATTCAGCCCGAGCCCACCCACCGCCCCTTCCCACTGGGCAGCCAGCTGCTCCCCCACCCCAGCCTGTGACCTTCCGCACAACCTCGTTAGTGCTTCTCACCCGCGAGGTAGTCGGGGCCACGGCCAGAGACAATAGCACCTTGCACTGAAGAGAGTTTACTGCGGAGTCTGTCTGTGCAGAAGCAGGCTGCAGGGGAACCACAAAAGGAGGTGCGCGCCCGGGGAGACAAGCGGGCCCTGCGGGCACCCTGGCCTGAGAAGGTGGCAGGAGGGGTGGTCTTGAAGCCAGGCAGAGGAAGGATGGGGAGCTGAGGGGGGCAGCTAGAGACAGAATGCCCTCGGTGAGGGGCAGGGGCATCCATGCACACCTGCCCCTCCCTCCAGGTATCCACATTGCTCATCCTTGGATGAGTTCACCTGCGACATGGTCCATGGGGAGCAGCCTCCAGGAAGAAAGCGGGGAGGACAGTGGGTGGGCCTGGCGGAGCGAACCCAAGATGCAACAGTGACGTAATTTCTGGAAGGCAGACATGGCCCCTGGGCCTATGCCCGAGGGTCTCCTTCCTTTAACGTGGCTGAGCACAGAGAGCTCAAGTGGGCATCCCACGCATGGCCAAGTCCGGCTTCTCTCAATGGGCTCCGGTGCACGAGGCCTCCCCGGGGCCAGGCCTGCTGCAGCTGGCCCGGTCCCTCCTCCCGCCCTCCTCCCGCTGACCCACTTCCTCCCACACTGGACACCAGCCTGCTTCCTTCCTTTTTCTTAAATCAGCAGGAATTCAAGGGTTATCGTATAGATCAGGCACCCAACTGAAGGGGAGGCAGGGGGTAACCGTGTCACAGTGAGACAAACAACTCCGAAACCCTTACTAGGCATCGCGTCATAGTCACGAACCGTCCTCTCCTGTAGAGGACGCCCAGCGTGCTCGCCACCGTCTGCGAGACACACGACCCCCTCAAGGGTGCGCCCACCTCCCTCTACCGACGACTCTCCAAACCCTCACTCATCTCGATCCAACCCCGTAGACATTTTAACATAAGCATTTTAAAAAATCAAACCGGCAAAATTTAAAAAAAAATTCTTTTTCATTCGCAGGGTCCAGCAGAAGTAACGCCTGCCTGAGTGCGTTTGGTAAGGCACACGAATGTCTCACACAAGGCGGAGAGCAGTTTGAACACTTCACCTAAAATGTCATGTGGTGTGCTTGAGTGGGATATTGTTATGCTACAGAACTACATGCTTATGACTTTGTAATAAAAGACTTTTATATAGTAAAAAAGGGACATTATTTGTGCCAGACCTTGTATTTTATTGATTTGGCTCTACAGTTGTCCCAATTTGCCTTCTTTTCCCCTCTCCACCTGGTGCCCCCAATCCCTCCAGCAACCCCATCCCTTAGTTCATGTTTGTGGGTCATGCATATAAGTTCTTTGGCTTCTCCATTTCCAATACTGTTCTTACCGCCCCCCATCTATTTCGTACCTACCAATTATGCTTCTTATTCCCTATACCTTCCCCCCATTCTCCTTCCACCTCCCAGCTGATACTCCTCCATGTGATCTCCAAATCTATGATTCTGTTCCTGTTCCGTTTCTTTGCTTAGTTTGTTTTGTAGATTCATTTATTAATAGTTGTGAATTTATCGCTTTTATGTTCATAGCTTTGATCTTCTTTTTCTTAAATAAGTTCCTTTAACATTTCATATAATAATGGCCTGGTGATGATGAACTCCTTTAGTTTTACCTTGTCTGGGAAGCTCTTTATCTGTCCTTCTATTCTAAATGATAGCTTTGCTGGATGGAGCAATTTTGGTTGTAGGTCTCTGCTTTTCATCACTTTAAATATTTCTTGCCAAACCATTCTAGCCTCCAAAGTTCCTGTTGAGAAATCAGCTGATAGTCTTATGGGAACTCCTTTGTAGGTAACTGTTCTTCTCTTGCTGCTTTTAAGATTCTCTTTATCTTTAACCTTTGGCATTTTCATTATGATGTGTCTTAGTGTGGTCCTCTCTGGTGTGGCCCTCTTTGGGTCCAACTTGTTTGCGACTCTCTTTACCTACTAGACTTGTATATTTCCTTCACCAAATTAGGAGAGTTTTCTTTCATTATTTTTTCAAATAAGTTTTCAATTTCTTGTTCTTCCTTTTCTCCTTCTGGCACCCCTATGATTCAGATGTTGGTACGTTTGGAGATGTCCCAGAAGCTCCTTCTTCTATTCTCATTTTTGTGAATTCCTTTTTTCTTCTTCCTGTTCTGACTGAAAGCTTTTTTCTTCCTTATGTCCCAAATCACTGATTTGATTCTCAGCTTCATTCCCTCCACTGTTGGTTCCCTGTGGATTTTTCTTTACTTCACTGAATGCAATCTTCATTTCTGCCTGGGTCTTTTTTATGCTGTTAAAGTACCCAGTGAGTTCTTTGAGCATCCTGATATCCAGTGTTTGAATTCTGCATCTGATAGGTTACTTATTTCCATTCCATTTAGTACTTTTCCTGGAGTTTTGACCTGTTCTTTCATTTGGGCCACATTTGTCTCCTCAATTTGGCAACCTCCTTGTGTTTGTTCCTGTGTATTAGGTAGAGCTGCTTTGACTCCCTGTCTAAGTAGTGTGGCCTCTTGTAGAAAAGGCACTTGTCTGGATGAATGTGGCTTCTTTAGATCCTTGGCTGTCAGACTTCCACACAGCTCAATTTTCAGATGAATCTGAGTGATGGTTGTTTTGTAGTCTAGTCGTGATTTTTGCTGTAGTTGTGCACAGAGGCAAAGAGTGTTTACCTATACCTCCATCTTGGCCAGAAGTCTCTTAACATGCCCACAGCCAACCAGGTAGTCCAGACGGCAGTCCCTCACATGTGCTAAGTTTTATTTCTCTACTACAGTTGACATTCAAAGTCATTTTGTATGAGTTCCAGGTATACAGTACGGTGGCTAGATAGTCACATACTTTACAAAGTCACCCCCCTGATATTCTCAGCCCCCACCTGACACCACACACAGGCCCCACGATACTGGGGCCCATATTCCCTAAGCTGTGCCTTCCATCCCTACGACTGTTCTGTAACCACCGATCTGCACTTCTTAATCCCTTCCCCCTTTTCATCCAGGTCCCCAGCCCCCGCCCCTGCTGCAGCCATCTCTCTGGTTTCTCGCTGGAAACATAGGAACATGTTTCCATTTTGGTTTTTATTTATTTAAATTGGGAAATTTTTTAAATAAAGTTTTCTTGAACAATGGCTAGAATTTGGGTGAGGAAAGTGAAGCCAGATCATTTGCATGGAGGATAAGACCCTCTCTTTACTGGATCTGCTACAACATTTTCATACTTTGTCCATCATAGATTTTTTCACTGACTTTGATTTTCATTTTATTTTTTTAAAGATTTTATTTACTTATTTTTGGAGAGAGGGAAAGGGAGAGAGAAAGAGAGGGAGAGAAACATCGATGTGTGCTTGCCCCTCACGCACCCCCACTGGGGACCTGGCCTGCAACCCAGGCCTGTGCCCTGACTGGGAATCGAACCAGTGACCCTTTGGTTCGCAGGCTGGCACTCAATCCACTGAGCCACACCAGCCAGGGGTGATTTTTAAATATTATATCTTGACCACTGAGGTTTTTGGAATCCCCTTATTTCTGGATCCAGAGCAAGTCCCTGCTGACATCCCAGTCCTGGCCTACTGGAGGCTCATCCTTCTTTACTAAGCACACCCACCAGCATGTGTTTCCAAACTCACCAGGTTAGTTCTTTTCCCAAGAAAATTCTGCCTTCAACTCCTGCCAATTTTGAGAGTTGTTTTTTTTTTTTTCCTTGCTTTCCTTCCCCCATTGGACCACAAGCTCCTTCAGGACAGGAAATGATGCTTCATCCATTTCCATATCCCCAGTGCCTGGACTTGGGAGATGAAATACTTGCTGAAGACTAGGATCCAAGGCGAAATCTGTGAGTGAGTGAGGTCAGCTCGTTAGCTACTGGACCTCTTCAGAGCTTTTAGTTGTCTGCGACTGGGCAAGCTGGCTGGCAAGGGCCTGAGGAGGTCGTTCAGTCTCCTCCCCCCGCACACTGGAGGGCTGGGGCTACGCCCGCAGTGTGTTAGCAAGTAAGCCACTCAGTCGGACGATTCTGACAGCACCCCGGGGGCCAGAACAGAGATTTCCAAGGGGTCCAGGAAGCCCCCGCACAGCCACAGCGCTATTCCTTCTCCCAGGAGAAATCTCGGGGCCTGGGATGGGAAGTTCACAACAGGAAGAAACACACAAGACACGCAACGGGAAAACCACCGACACCCACCCCAACACACTGGGTCACCCTGGGAGCTGCTTGCGTTGGAGTGAGGGGCAGAGACGCCAACACCAAAGCCAGCAAATGCGCCTGCCCTGGGAAGGCCGGAGAGACAGACGGAGCAGAGAGCACAGCTTGCTTCTTCCCAGCGAGCTCATTCTGCCGGATGTGCAGCGAGACACCTAGAGAGCTGACAAGGGTCCCCTCACCCCTGCACCAGGACAGTCTGGCCAAAGGACATCCAGGGTGAGATGCCTCAAGCAGCCAGCACCAATCTCTCCTCCCGGAACAGCCCAGAGAACCGGTGGAACCTGACAGGCCACCTTTCAGAAACGCCTCTGGAATTCTTTGTCCCGTTGGTTGACATTGAACCGTCTCTCCTGGCACCATTCCGGTGAGCTATTCTTCGTCTTCAGCAACATCCCCCGGGAGACCCGCAAACCCTCCGTGAGCGGAACTAGTAAGATCCAGTTAGAAGGAGCACATCCCAAACAGACCAGGCACACATCCGCACACAGTCACTTCTTCCTCACTGCATCCCTGGTGAAAAGGTCAAACTGACCTTGAAGAGGAAATGTCCTGTTTTGACTTGTTACCGTGGCAACGCCGGCCGTCTCTCCCAGGGCACCTGCCCCCAGGGTTTGCACCTGCCAGCTGGTAGAAACAGTGGCCCAGCTCCCTGTCACTGGGCTGGTTTCACCAACAGAGGTGCCAACAGTGCCAGCTGGCTTCATGCGATGGATACCTGCCCACTAAGCACTGGCCCCGGGGTCGGGGACTTTTCAAAGGCCAGCCAACAGCTGGCAGGCAGGCCCCGCCAGGCCGCTGTCACCCCAGGCTGAATGGGAGACAAAGGCTCGTCTGTGACACAGATCCCCCCTCCCCCGGGTGTCTTATTTTGCGCTCCCAGTCCCCTCCTATGGGAGGGCCATGTGGCTGAAGGTGCCTCTCCCAGGTTTTGTGTTTTCTGCAGTCCCCTGCCTCTGCGTCGGTGGGGAGGCGCCCCCAGTCCTGGGCCTCGTCCGGCTGCCGGTCCCCAAGCTGCCGCCAGTCCCCCCGGGCCAGTGGGTTGAGGTTCAGAGCTGGTAACCAGAAGCCGCTTTGGAGCTCCTCCCCTGGCCCCAAACCAAGGCCTCGGAGGGTTTCTTGTCACATGAGGTTAGTGTGGTTTCACATCCCCTCGAGCAAAGCTCTGTTGAAACTCTCCAGTCTCACATGGCTTCAGCTCAAAACCACTGCCCGCCCAGCTGTCCTCGGAGCAGGCTGTCCCGAGACCTGGCCTCCAGGTTCAGCCTAGGCGACACGGCCCCGAGCAATCTCTGGTTCTCGATCGTTCTCATGGGAAATCAAGGTCAACGCAATGGTCACTAGGGTCCCTTCCAACTCTCCTTTAAAAAAACTTTATTTTCTTCACTGCCTAACCTAGGAATCTCCAAAAACTAGGCAAGATTATTTTGACCTAAAAAATAAATGGATGCACAAAACAACACGGGTGAAAAGGGTGAACCTTGGAAATATTATTTGGATGAAAGCAGCTCATACAAAAGTCTAGAACAGGCAAGACCAACCTACAGTAAAAAATAAAATAAAATTGGGAAGTGGTTGCCTCTGGGGGTGGGTGGGAGCAAGGACCACCAGGAAGGGGCGTGACGGGACTTTGGGAGTTGGAATTTACGTTTTATATCTGGATAGGGATTTGGGTCACACAGATAAAAGCCTTTGTCAAAACTCAGAATGCTGCTCTCACGATGGACTGATGGAGGGATGGAGAGGCAGGTAGTAAAACGACTATAGTAAATGCTCACTGTAGAAGCTACATGGGTATATCAGTGCTCACTGTGGAGTTCCATCAACTTTTCCACATTTGAAAACCTTCAAATAAAATACTGGGGGGAGACACACTGTAGTAAATTGTAAACTATCTGACCCACCCACTCCTTCCCTCTTGGCACATGATCCTTTCCCCCATGAACTGAGGTCAGTGGACCTGGGAATGGTACTCAATCGGCACAGGCAAGTCAATGGTGCTCGTGATGAAAGGGGACTTCACGGCTGCCCGTGGCCTTCACGGGAAGAGGGCACAAGCTCTGTGCGTCCAGGCCCCGCCCTCTGTCCGCACCCTCCTCCGCACAAGGACCGGAAACCGGCAGCCTGCCTTCACACGGGGGCACCTCCACCTGTGGACTGCCAACACCGTCAGTGGCCTGACAACGACACCTCCCAGCGAAGGCATGTGCTCCAACCCCAAACGCAGGGGATGTGTGTTTTCAGACCCACTCTGGTGGTGAGTCAGTGACCAAGAGTCACTTCACAAGCATGTCTTTTACCCCATCGTGTGTGGAAATATCGGAAACAGGTCCCTACAACACTGGTTTTCTTGACCACTTCCCTTTAAACTCCCCAACACACTCTTCCCGTCACTCCCGAGTCCAGCCTCTCCTCTCAGCAGCCTTCAGTCCAGACGCACACAGGGGCACCAGCTGTGGTGCTCTGTGCTGGGGGCAGCTAGCTTCTTCCGGGGGCCTGGGGGGTGACTGCCGAGAAGGCAGGGGAACTGCTCTCCTAGGGACACAGTCAGGACCCTTGTCTCCCTTGCTTGTGGGCAAGCTAATCAAATCCAGCACAACACACGCATGCACGCATGCCAGGTTGGTTCCAGGACGTGAGTCGTGCAGGGGGTTAGAGCAGCTTCTCTGCCCCATAATCCAATGCCATCAAGGGGGCGAAATGCGAGTTCGTGCCGAGTCGGATGATCGACTCTCTAGACGGTTGTTCTGTACATCGGTGGAAAGGTCCAAGTTTACAAGGAAAGAACTGAATGGTGGGGGCTCTGGAAGTTTAAGGAAGGACAGACATCTCTGACAGAGGGGGGCAGAGGCCCCCAAGGTGGGATTTCAGCTACGTCTAGAAAAGGTAGACTCTAAGGCAGACCAGCCGTGGAGAGAGACCGCTGGGGTAGGTAGCACCAGGTGGGTAGGGGAGTACCGTCCACAACGCCAGGACACTCCGCGTGGAAACCGCCGCTGTGACGCAGAGTCCCTTGAAGCAACTGCTGTCCAAATTCCCCACCCACAGTCTGGGGGCATACGCAGAAATAACATCAAATGCTCTACCATCCACCTCGGTCTGCCCGAATGTCAAAGCAGACGAGGGTGGATCGCGTCCTCAAACCGGACCACAGCAGCAGGAGCTCACCACCCCCGAGGGACGTCCCAGGGGCCCAAGCACCCCGAAGGACATGCCAGGGAATGGCAGCTGCTCCAGATGAGCCCGGGTCCAGCGCTGGAGGGAGGCAGGGAGGGAGGCAGCCGTGACAGGTGGGAAGTTGACCTTTGCCTTGGAGAAGACGGACAGCAGGGAAGGGGGCCGGGGTGCCGGCTGCAGAGGTGGGGAGGGTGCCTGTGGCACGCTGCACGAAAGCTGGCCTTGCCGATCGATCAGCACGGAGGGAGGAAGTGGGGATGCAAGCTCCGCGTGCACCCAAGGAAGTGCTTCGCGAGCTGGGAGCAAAGACCTGAAGCAGGAGTGGCCCGGGCTCAGCACAGCAAGAAGGCCGCTGGGGTGGCGCACGGGAGCCGGGGGCCGGGGGCCGGGGAAGATGGCGGCGTCTGAACTGAACGGCAGCCGAGGCCACCCATGCGGGGCACGGGAGGGGCTGTGACTTGTGCTTGGAGGAGCAGGAGAGGCGCTGCAGGGTGCCGAACGGGGGCTGACATGACCGGACCGGCACTGAACAGACCGCCATCGCCGGCGTGCCAATGACAGCGGCAGCCTAGCACAGGCCTGAACAGCCACCCAGGCGAGAGAGAGAGGCGGGCGCACGGTGAGGGTGTGGGGAGAGGTGGTCAGAAGTAGGGAGGTTCCTGGAGACACACCCCACGAATTTTCTTGGTGAACAGGGTGTGGGGTGTGAAGAAGAAGAGAATCGATGACTTCGAGGTGTTCCACTGGAGCAGCTCCCGGCCGGACCTGCCATTTGCCGGAATGAGGAAGACTACGGGAGGAGGGGTCGGTTGGGGTCTTAGGGGAGAGGTTAGGAATCGGGAGTTCAGCCCTGGCCTCGCTGGGCTGGAGATGCCTACGAGGTGCCCAGGTCACAGACACACCCTATTAGGGAGGCGTCTCAAGGACGTGCCTGAATCTACGACGCTGAGCAGAGAGCCAGCCAGCAGGCAGGGACGTCGGCGTTGTCGGCATGTGGACGACAGTGACAGCCAGAGGCCAGCTGGGATCGCCTGACGGGGCGATCGCCAGATGGGGGCGGACCAGCGAGGCGCCTGCAGCCTCCTGCCAAGAACGCCACCAGCAAGCACAGCAACAGTGAGGACCGGCCCGGATCGGCTGCCCACCGGGTCCCCAGGGCTGCGCTGCAGCGAGTCGCACACGCTGCACCGAGTCGCACACGCTGCACCACGTTGGGAAGACTGAGGCGGCCTCTCAGCCTCAGGAAAAAGGCCGGGCCGTGACTTCTGCCACGGACGTGGACCAGGGAATCGGCATCAGTCCGGCAGGCAGGGATGAGCCCGCGATGGGACTTCGCCGCCACCATCTGCAGGGTCGCTGCACTTCTGCGGTGGTGTACGCAGCCCCATCTGACAGATGCAGGGGCTCTTCCTGGCCGCTCTGGGGCCTGGGTCAATGCCACGGCCAAGGGGGCCCCCGCCCCATGCCGCAGGGTCTCCTCATCCCAACCAAAAAGGACGTGGAATTTCAGATCCCGGGCACCTCTGCTGATTAAAGCTGTGGCACAGAAAGCACCGAATCAAGGGTATCAACTTCAAAAGAACTTTTGGCTAAAAAAAGAAAAATGGTACCACTGGATTCATGAACTTCTATTTTTCCTATTTGCAAACAGAAATAGAAGAGAAAAAGAAACAAAACACGGGACAGGAATGATCGAAACGATTCACATACAAGTTTTCTCAGCTGAGGGTGACTGGAGACAACACCGCAGGAGCAACCATTAAAAACGCGGCTGCCATTCTGTCCCCCTCACCCCACAGCTGCCCGGCACCAGCCCCGCTGGCCAATACCCCTGCGGACACCAAGCACTCTCACCCGGCCCTGCAGCACCAAACCCTTCCCACAGCCATTTGTACTGACATTTGCGAAAGGTTTACATCCCTTTGATTCAAGGAACTCTGCATCCCCAAGACCATCCGTGCCGGGGCCTGGCCAGCTGCCTGTGGGCCTGCGGCTATCTCCCGTCCTGGGGGACCCGTGAACAGCTAGCTGTTCAGAGCAAGCCCCCTGTGGGGGACAGAGAGAACGTAGACGAGGAACCAGTGCCCCTCCACCCTGAGGATGGGCCTAGGTTCCGAGCAACGGACATTGGCGACCAGCTCACTCCGGACCAAGGCCTTCCCTGGGGCTGAGCAGAGGGCTAGAGCAGGCTCCAAACTGAAAACCATCTTCATCGTCCCCAAGCATCTGTTAAGCACCAACTGTATGTGGGGCTGAACGCTGCATTTCAGAGAGAAGCCCAAGGTCCCCTGCAAAGACAGCCTACGGCTGAGCAGCTGGCCAGAAGTCCAAAGGAAGTGTGGTCTGTACAATCTCATGTGGTGGAGACTGGACAGCATATCTCGATCTGATATCTGCTACTCCTGTTCTGTAGATACTCTGTTTTCTGTTTCCAACCAACTAGGGTGCTCGGGAGAAAGGTCAAGTGTCCACTTAAAAGTCCACTGAAATCAAAAGGAAAAAGTACTATAGTTTCAGCGTTTCCTGGGATTAATCAACCTTTCACTAAATTCAGTTGCAGAGTGAATTAAATGTTTTCCTGAGGTGGACTTTGCACATTTAGATCATATTTATTATTTCATAGGGGTCTTGGCAAACCCCGCAATTAATGCCTCATGAGTACAGTTTAGTAGCCATAAGCCTGTTGTTCAGAATACGGCTGTTTTCAAAAAGTTAAACCTTCTTCTCTCTGTTATCCTTACTTCAGCTTTTTCTTTTTCATAGTCAAAAAACAGCCATATTTCAACATAGAATCCTCATGCCAGCTCCCGGAAAACCACCACAGCAGGTCCGAGGACGGCACTGACGTGACTCAGGAGCAACAGGCTAATGCGGCGACGGCGGAAACCAATCCACCTGTAAAACCCACAGCTGTGCCCGCTCGACGGCAGCTACGTCTGACTCTGCGCCGGGCGAGAAACACACCTGGCGCGCTCAGGCACGCCCACGCCCTCCAACCGCCCTGCTCCGCCCTGCGAGTAAGACAACGAACACCGTACGGACTTCCACCAGGGACACGTCTTCGCCTCCACGGAGGCCACTGCTCTTAGAAACGTTGATGAGGGCTGCGTGTTGGGTACAGTCATTTCTCCCTTGACATTTATTATCAGTAGAAGAGCCTGTCTGTGTTAATACCCACGTTCTGGCATATAATTACCGTCATAAAGTCTCCTTCTGCACTCCGGGCCAGCGCTGCCAGGATTATGAAATCCTGGCAATGGTTGTAAAAATAAGGGAGGTCGCAACCTCTCCGCACACACACACCCACTCTGCAGCTGATACCGAATAGCTGTGGTGGGAAAACACAGACCTTTAAACCCGCCCCACCAACTCAATGTGAGCTGCATTTAAGTTTGTCTTTAAAGCAGTGTGTGCTGTAAGAATTCAAAAACTGCACTTGGCCATGGGCTGGGGGTGGGGGCGGGGTTGCAGCTTCCAGCTGATGAGCCCTGCAGTCCGACTCGGACCGAGCGCTGACAGCCGTGCCTTTGTGCTGTTTCTTATGGTCTGCGCTCCGTGCGTCAGCCTGTCCACCACAGGCTGTCCCAGCACCAGCCCCGCTCAGGGGAGGCTGTTGGCGAAGGCCAGCTCCGGGAGAGTCTCCACGTCATGTTGTGACACTTTGGCAGAGACAGTGACTCCTGCAGCACGAATCCCCCTGAGCGTTAAACCACCACCACAGTTTCATGACACGAGAGTCAACATCCAAGGGTGTCAGGGGCTGCGCAGATGCTCCGCTTACTCGGTGCTGGGGCTCTGCCTTCCTGGGTTCCACCGGCTTGACTGTCTTAATCCAGCCGCTCTCAGCGACACTCTCCCGCAACTGCTGGCCACCGTCCCGCTCTCCCAGGGCACCCTCCATGACGGACGCTGTGGTGCAGTGTCCGCTCCACCCAGAGCGTCGGCAAAGCCCGGGTCCAGCTCACCCGGGCTCAGAAGGGCAGCGGAGCCCAAGAGGGAGGACCCTGCACCCTGCTTTCATCCTCTAGTTCTATACGGAATAGGAATTTCCTTCGGGAGGGTCTCAGGAAATACCTATTTTAAAAGTAAAATCTGGGGTTTACAAATTAAAATAATCCCAAGTTCAGATGCTGTTTAGGGGTCAGAAGGTCAAGATCTCTTCTCGCCTTTGGAACAGTATGAGTGGACTCCACTGTCTTCCAAACTAACCCGGAGACAACAGAGGCAAACGGGATGCTGGGGAACGTGGTGTGTGGGCCCACGTGGAGCCCCACGGAGCTGGGAGAGGGGCCCCGCCCTGGAAGAGCCGCCTGCTCCCTCCAGGCAGATCTCTGCAGTCACCTGCTCAATGCCCTGGCCCTGTGCAGGCTCCAGTTAGAGAGGAAAACGCTCCCAGCCTTTGGGAAACACCTGGAGGTGTGCGTCTGTGTGGCCGGATGTCCCGCCCCAGGTGTGCGTCCTGGAGGCCTTTGTTCGCAGGCCCCAGAGTGCGCACGCGTGAAAGCTCGCGGCGCTGTGCCCACCGTCACTCCCAACCAGAGGCAGCCCAGCTGCCTGTGCTGCACAGAGCGAGCAGGGCTCACGCGACGAAAACCGACGCAGCAGCAGAAACTGGTGCAGCCGGGGGGTGCGCCCAGAGATAAAAATGGCAAAGGTAACGTTGTATGGAAAAGGCAAGACACACGATACAAACAAAGACCCACCCCATTTACACGACGGTGAAGAGCGGGCAATGGTGACCTACGCACGCCACAGGAGGCAAACGCAGGCCTGCAGGCCGCACCCACCCTCCACCTTGTTCCAGCAGGCTGGGCGCCTTGTTCCTCCCCGGCGGCAGCGCCGGGCGCCTTGCCCCTAGTTAAGGAGCAGGTACAGGTACACAGTCCTAAAGTGACATCCGGCCCTTTGAAGGCCACCGCGAGGCTGATCTGGCCCCCGGGGAAGATGAGTTTGACGCCCCGAACGCTGTTTAGAGATGCGCATGTCGGCAGTAACACTGGGCGGGGGGGGGGGGGGGAGCACATAAATGATTATCGCAAACATCTGACGGGTACATTTTTCGTGGGGTGGGAAGGTTGTAATCAGGACTCAGATGGGAACTAAGGCAACAGCCTGGGAGGCTGGTCATGTTCTGTTTCTCATTCTGAAACTTTTTCTGTATGAATATTTTATCTTTTATTTCGAAACTGTAAAACGGAACAGCCCCGCTCCTCTAGAGCAGCAATGGGAAGCCTGCCTGCTTCAGCCCCGCTCGTCTGTGGTAGGAGTAAGGAAACGGAGGCCAGGGCGGGTGAGTCAGCGTCCGTCCGTCACTGCTCTGTCGCCGGACACCCGGCTGCTGCGGCTCGGCCTGCAGTGCTGGGGGCGGGAGGGGGCGAGTGAAGGAGGGTCAGGGCGCTGTCCCCGTGCCCTCTCCCTTCCAGCTTACACGCTGAGCCGCCCTCAGCCCTCTCCCCGTGACCTGCCGGGCCCCGAGCATCTTCCCCGTGGGCTCACAGCCACGGCCTCCTCTGAGGCCCACTGGACAGGGGTGGACTGCACGTGTGGAGAGACATGCGTGTCCACCTGGTTGGTCCGACCTGTGTACACAATAATGACATCTAGTCTACACTTTAAAAGCTACTATATTTTGTATTTTATAGATTTTTTAAACCCCAAATAAAGTTTATTAACTACAGATATCAAACCCATGTGTGTGGACAGGGAAGCTCAACACCGTCAGGGTGTCAGCTCTTCTCAGCCTGTGGTGGGCGCTGTTTTGTAGGGAGGGGCAAACTGACTCTCAGGGGTGAGTGGAGCAGCAGGGCACCTGGAGCAGCCAGCGCGGCGCTGAAGAAGGACAAAGCTGGAAAACTGAGGCTGCTGCCCCCCTTCGGGACTCGCTGCGGGGCTGCAGTCATCGGCAGCAGGGGATGGGGAAGAGCCGAGGCGCACGTCAGGGGGACAGAAGAGAACCCACAGCAGACCCGCAGAGACGCAGTCACCTGGCCTCCGAGAAGGAACGAGGCGAACTACGCAGCAGGGCGTGTCTCCACAGATGGTGCGGGACAACTGGACACCCACATGGGCTAAAAATCTGAAAAACTGACAGAGAAACTTCGGCAACTAATTGGTGATGATAGCAAGTTTGTCAGATATAAGGGTAAAAAAAAAGCCAATCCTTTTTCCTACATACCACCAAAAAATAAGTAGAATTTGAAATTTAAAACAAATCCCATGTACCTTAGCACCCCCTAAAATTAAATACTCAGGGATAAATATGGCAAAATATGCATGAGACCTACAGGAGGACGAAACACGGATGACTCCGTTCATCCACATTCAGCGACACACCGCTTTCATCTTCAGTCGCAGGAGTTTGTGTCCTCTCTTCTTCCCTTAGCCTGGCTAGAGGCGTATCCACTCTCTTGATCTTCTCGAAGAACAAGCTTTTGATTATGTTGGTTTTCTCTACTGACTTACTGTTTTCAATTTCACTGATTTGTTTTAATTCTTATTATTTTTCTTCTGCTTAATTTGAATTTAATTTGCTCTATTTGCTAAGGCACACCCTCAGATTTCGAGAATCTTAAAGAAACTGAAGGGAAAAAGAAATTTAGGATGGAGAGGACAGACTCCAGAGAGGCGAACGGAAGGGCGAGAGCCAAAGCCCTGGTGACGTGCTGCTCCCTCTGCTTGTTCAGCACCTGGGACAGTCAGAGCCCTGCAGGCAGACTTGACCTTGCTGAGAAATCTCAGCCACTTCAGAGACGCCAGCCCCAGCCACTGTCCTGCCTGTCGGAGCAAGCGCAGCAAATCTGCAAGACAAGGGAAGAGTCAGGGATACTCCCTGAGCGGCCAGGGAAATGGGATTTAAGTGCCTCCCAGCTTCTCTGTTGCTGCTGGGAGGCTGTTGGCTTGATTACAGAAGTCCATCAAGGTACCCTCATTTCTGAACCGGAGATTTCAGACTCGGCAAGGGAAAGATAGAAAAGAGAAGCTATATCCCATAGGTGAGGAATTCTAATAGAATTCATCCAAAAATGGAATCACAGAAGCCAGAAATCCAAGGTAGCCTACCCCACCAAGCAGAGCAAGAGTACCAGAGAGAAAGAGAAGAACAAGCAGAAATGTGGGCAAGAAAAGAGAAACATTATGTAAGAAAATCCAAATAAAGGGATAGAGTTCTCGGCTCATGAAAAACTCTTCTTCAAGCAAACTTGCTGTCACCCCAGAGAAACCTGCGAGCGCAGGCGCTCCCAGCCACAGACAGACAACAAGGAGAGGCCTTCAAGGCCTGGCCGGCAGAAAAGGCTCCTGTCAGCGGGAACGCATTCCCAGTCCCCCGCCCTGTCTGCAGAAGGCCAGCGTCACCCGGACACCCAAAGCAGCCCAGACCCCCCGTGTCCTGTGGGCGCTCTGCCGGCAGCTCACCCCATCAGGGCGGGCGGCTGGTTTCCCTGAAGAGCCCCTGCACAAAGGTTGCCTCAGGTGTGCGCGGGCAGTGGGATGACTCCAGACACTGCCCTCCTCTCACATCGGTCCCAGGGGATTGGCCTCCAGGCACCCACCCTACCCGCCCAGCTGGCCTGTCCCCATCCTCAGGGCGCAGCTTGCACCCAGCAGTGACAGGCTCCTGTGTCGGAACGCCCCGGGCCCCGGCCGGACAGCGTCGCTTAGACTCAGTTGCACAGAACACTGCGTGGGGCTTCACTGCTCCCGAGCGCGGGGGTCCCAGGCCCCGGGGCTGAGCGATAGAGGTCCTCACCCATCCTCAGCGGGTCACGCACACCATGCTGCCTTCCCTCCCATAGCTCAGGGCTGTCCCCAGGGTCACCACCACAGCTCCCCCTGCCTCTGTGACTTCAGTGCCTCCTCTTTTTCCGATTTGCTAAACCACCAGTGGACAGAAACCAAACACACACCTAGGTCAGCGAGCATCCATTTCATGGAAAACAGTGGCTCTCAGGGTCAGAATAAAGGTCAAGTCAGGGCTAAGCTTTAACACAGCATGACAGTAACCGTGATGGTAGGCGGTGAGCAGGGACAGGGTCACGGCGGACAGCAGCAAGAGCTGGAGCGGCAGACTGAAGCCTTCCCAGACAGCCCCACAGCACTGCGGGTCTGCTGTGATGCGACGCGCAGGCTCCCACAAGGAACCGGGCTGCTCAGAAACTGCGGCAGCAAAACAGCTGTCTTAGCGGGAGGGGAGGTGCTGAGGCCGCGGTCAGAGAGTTCCAGACGTGGTGACCGATGCCAGAGGGATGTCATCATCGTAGGTAAACGTCCCTGGGATCTCAAACGCATGTAGCCATCGATGAAAGCTGACAAAGCAAACCCAAATGTTCCGTCCCTGCAGCAGGAATTTCGGACTCTCTGGCTTTTGTTTTGTGATTCTGTTCACTGAGGCCTGAATCAGAACCCACAGGACAAAACAACGGAAGCCGTCCTGCCAAACCGCTCACGAGGAGACACGCGGCAGCGACCCAGGCCTCGCGGGTCCTAGCTCCGCAGGTGCGCACAGTCAGCAGAAGTGCTCGCATAATCCGAAAATTAATGGAACGCCTAAGATCAGATTTCCATTACGGAAGCTTCTATTTAGGAAAATGCTCGAACTCCTCACTCGAATTTGTGCCTTTCACACCCATCGCTGACTTCCTGGGGCCACCCCTGCGGTGTTTCTGCAAAGGGTCTATGGCCCTTCCCGTTCCCAACCAGCCCTCCAGACTCACTTCCCCACCGGCGCAGGAAAATGGCTGTTGCACAGTAACAAAACCAACAAATCTGGTAGAAAGGACCAGGGCTTTGCCTTAAGGTGTGGGCACTCCACCATGACAAGAAAGATTCTGTAGGTGACACTGAAGGGGTCTGTGGCCACCCTTCCAGAAAGCTCCGCATGTCACATGGCTCACTGGGACATGGTTCCTGAGAGGAAGGGCAAGAACCCCTTCCTTGCTCCCCCGCAAACCGAGCCTGCAGAGCCGTTTCCACGCGGGGCGGAGGGCCTGACCCCGCACTCCGGCCAGCATCACTTCCTGCACATCTCGTCTGCTGAACTCTGTGTCCGTCTGTCCGTCTGCAAGGACTGTGCCCACACAACTCAGCTGCACGGAGTAAGCAAAGTCCAGTCACAGGGACCTCAGGGGCCCCCAGCAGGGCTCTCTCCAGGCAGCAGGACCAGTGAACGTGAAACGGTGAAGACCCGAGAAGCAGGCAGACCGCTGAGCGAGACATCATGGAATGAGATGGAAGCAGATGGCTGCAGGGTCAACAGCGGGACTGGGCAGGGGGCACGCAGGACACCTGTCCCAGGACAGCCAGGTGGCAGGCCAGGCACCAGGGCAGAGGCTAACGGAGAAGCGGGTGAGAAGTAGGGCGCATGGTGGGTCCACCGCGAAGCTCCAGCGATCAACTGCCTGGACTGAACCCTGACTCTGATCCATGACTTGGGGCCTCAGTGTCCTCATGTACCAAACGGGAATGCTACTCCTTTCTCCCAGGGCTATTGAACAGGACGGTGAGCGGGAGAACTCGCACGTTAGCTGGTAGGCAGTTAGACGGAAGCGGTGTTACCATAAGAAAAAGCAGCAGTTCCCAGGACGCGAGGCAGAGGGCTGGTTAAAAGGACGCAAGGCCACGGCCAGTTTCAGGCCGGGGAGACCCTGCTGGAGCTGAGGAGCCAGGCCCCCATGACGGCCGTGGCCCGGAACCCTTGGTTCTAGTTTCTTTGCAGAAACAGGGCTGGTGGAAGAGTCTCGGGCAGGCTGGGCGGTGGGGCCTTCACTGAAAAGTTTGGAGGCCTGGAGGCCGCAGGGGCCAAGCCACCAGCGACACTGGCTGGGCTCAGGTTCAACGCCAAGGTCGTTTCCGGGGGCTCCCGGTGACCAGTATCCTCTCAGGGCACAGGTCCCACCCACCCTCCCCAGTGGGGTCCTTGCCTTCAGGAATTACTTTCTCGTTATAGTTATTTTTATTATTATTATTTTAAATTACTCCTAGTGTCTTCTCCCTCCAGTGCTGGGTGCCCGTCCTTCCCCAGCCGGTGGCCCCTGCTGTCCTCTGGCCACTGGCATTTGGGTTCCCAAGCACTTCCCCCTGTGGCTCTGTTTCCTCACCCCCAGCTTTCACTCTGGCCCCCTGACCGGGCCCACAGAGTCCCCCAAGGCCAAAAGGAGGCTTTCTTCCCCAGCCTTTCTCCCCACCCTGCTGCACCCACACCCTGACCGCCCAGGCCCGGCCAGCTGGGGTCTGATGAGCCTCCCACGCCCTCCTATAAAGCCTCCATTCAGGAACCCTCATACATATTTTCATGTTAATACCACCCACCATCTTCCCTGGAAGCTCCCCACCAGCTTGTCCTTAGCGCTCAGAGCACAGCAAGACCTCACATCAGTGTCGTAACACAGAGACCTCTGTCCCACCGGCTCATGGCTCACTGTCCTCCGGGGAGGGGAGCACCGCGCCACACTCAGAAGACAACTCAGGAAGTGGACAAATGGGGACACTTTACCACACAAGTTTGTTTCTGACCTGCTCCCCTCCCTGCGCCAACTGCCCCCACCCCCACCCCCACCTCATGAAGCCCTTGCACCCGAGGGATTAGACCAGCTCTCTAGGGACCCCACCCCCTTCTCCGTGAAGCAGACAGATATCTGGAGTCTGTCCCCTGCACAGGTCAACAGCTCTGTCCTCTTTGAGGGCAAAGCTTGAACTGTCAGGCCTGCCCAGCCATCTCACAAGGCCAGCCGAATGTCAGTTACAGCGCCGTGGTGAGCAGGACGGGGGGAGACGCCGTGGAGCCGGGCCAGGGCGTCAGTGTGGCTGCCACCAGCCAGCCAAGACGTAATTACCCGTCTGGCAGCAAGTCCCCTATCTGTGCCTGCAGGGCCTAGTCTGGGGCTGCCCATCCACTCTCAGCAGAGGCGCTGGGGCAGAACGGAGCGGTGACACTGGCCAGCCGCACTCCGGCCACCCAGCGCGGGAGGAGCGTCCCCACTGCCTCAAGACGCTGACTCTCAGACCACTTCCACAGCTGGAAGGGACATCAGGAAAAACCGCTCCATCTGCTCGCTCTGGAGACGGAGGACTGATCTTGGGAAGTAAACAGACCCAGCAGGAGTCACCAGGGGCAGAACAGGCGTCTCCCCCCAGTCTGTGAACACCTTCACCGTGGACTGTGGCCAGATGCACCTGTTCAAGGTAAACATGTGACAGACACTGAACACGAGTGGGGTTTTTCCTTGAAAGTACTGGTACGGCCACGATGTGCTTACCGGCAATGGACACGCCTGAGTTGTTCTCAGAGAACGAGAACACTCTGGGTTGTCGAAGCAGTGGTGTGGTTGCAGGGAAGGAAAGAAGGTCCAGGGGCCGGGGGGGCACCAAGGTGGGCGGTTTCAACAGCACTGAGATGAGTGCAGGGTCAGGGGAGGAAGGATGAGGCTGGACAGACAACCAGGCACAAAGGGGATGGCAGATCAGAGAGAAGAAACACCCAGAAAATCCTGAGACAGTCCTTTCAGCAGTGAAGTGCGAGACTTCGCAACATCAGAGGCTTACAACGAAGAAATGGCCTCTGTTAAGGAGACGATTCTACGCAGGGTCTCCTTCAGTCCCCGCGGAAACCTCATGAGAGAGTCTTACACCCATTTTAGAGAAACTATGTCTCCGAGAAGTGAGCTTGCCCATGGTGGTCTCAAAACGGGGATGGAGGGAAGCCAAGACTGGACTCAACGCTGACACCGAACTCTAGCGTCTGGGTGAAGGCTTCCCTTCCCCGGGGAGCAGCCGCCGCGTCACCACCAGAGGCAGAGCCTGCCCACGACGCTGCCTGGGAAGGAGAAAAGCGGCCTGTCACAGCATCACCACCTGGACACGCTCTTGTCTGGCGTCCTCACCATGGGCCGGGAGAATTATCTCCATGAATCCTGGGGCCTCGAGCTGGGGCCTGGTGATTGGCAGGGGATGTCCTTCAATTTGCCCGAGTGGTAAAAAGAAAATCACCTCAAGGGTTCACCTCCCCATCTCAAAGCAGGAAAATAATTTCTCTTTCTACCTTGTTTCCTTTTCTTAGGAAATATGTTTTCTAATACTATATTTTCTCTTTGCATGTATAACATAATTCATTTCAACAATCACAGAAGTTTTTCCAAGGCCACAAGCTGGGCTACAAATAAAAGCTTGTACAGCTGCTTATCAAAATATACAAGACAATTGGTGCTTTATATAAATCCACCTTATATATTTAGATTGTTTCTGAAAAGCCTTTTTTTCTTTTTTTGGACTGGTTTTTAAAAATGCTGTTACAAATATTTGCAGCAGCATCTTCTGTTAGACGAAGAAGGGAATTTCATGAACAGACCTGTAAACATAAGACAATGTCAGAGGCCCCTAGCTGCACTATTTTTTCCTTAAATATAATAATGAAATGTCCATCAAACCCCTGTCACCCTAAAACCCATTCTGTTCACATGTGAAAGTCCGTTTTCTCTAAGTAGTCTATTCACCAATATGAAATAAAAAGTAAAGGCGATTTTGCAATGGGTCCTCTTTTAGAAAGGAGTTTGGGAAAAATGCTTAATAGAGAAGTAATTATTTTTTATGGCTTTTTCAACCTTGTTTCATCAGATCAGGTTTCAAATATCCTGAAATTTAATTCAGTTTCAATTCCTTTATTCTTATGTTTTTGTTAATTAAAGTTTGACCTTATTTTCAGTATAGTTCTGCTTTAAAACTCAAACAGTTCCTCCATTAAAAATGTCACCAGACAGTTATATCTTGGGGAAATGCCCAAGAATTGATTAGAAGTTCAGATTCCTTTGCTAATTTACTCTATTCCAAGGAAATCAGTTGGATATCTGACAATAACTTCTTCAGGAAGGACATTTTGATTTCTCTTATGATTAAAACATAGCTGGAAATTAATTTCTATGATCTCTTGCATAGTTTCCTCTTTTGCTCATAGCGTATTTCCTAATCCCTCTGCAAACTGTAACATCAAAATCACTGATGTAATTTTTGAAAGTCCTAAAAGGACAAAACAGTTTTAATAGTTACCAGAAGTTGATTTTAATAGATTTTCACAAATTTCGTTGATTTCAATAAATTAGTTATGATGTCAAATAACAGCGAAAAGGTGGGGAAGAAAATAGAGAGGTTAAGAACACCAAGAAGAAAAGTGTTTCCTCGATGAGACAACTTTTTGTCAATATTAAGCCAAGATTAAACTCACTTTTTATTCACTTTCACATTATGTTATGAACAACACATTTTGAGGTATTATTCTGAGATGTTTTCACTTTGTGTAGTCTAACACACAACCTAAAAATTTTCCATTTAGGGCATGGCGATGCTTGGACACCAAACTTTCCCCTGTCCTGTCTGACACAGGGGCATCGGAGGCCGTCTGGGCGGGCGAGAGAGGGTCGGACGCTGGCGGTCCAGTCACCGAGCACGAAGAGGAGGGTTCCGATGGTCATGGCTGCCCACAGTTTCTTGCCCAAGAGAATTCTCAAACTGTTGGTAAATGTTCAATCCAGTTTGCTACATTTCATATCTTCTCAGCCTTCAGGGCTGCAAATTCGAAACATTTTGGGGTGGAAGGTTTTGAAACTCAAGTTCCATTTACTCTTGGCCAAGCCTGGCAGTGTGGTTCCTAGGGTGGGACAGGGAAGGTCACTGTTGAAATAGCCTCTGGTGATTTCTCCATCACAATAAAGTTCCTGGGTGGGGGAGGGGTCCTTTTTTTAAGTACGGGTCTAAAACACAAGTGAAAGGTGTTCTTACTTGCTTTCTTCTGTTTTCTTTCAGCAGCCGAAGTCCAAGGTGTCTGAGTCTGTAGTCTGAGTCTCACTTTTCTCTTCAGGTAACTTCCGTTCGGTTGGGTGGTTGGTTGGTTGGTTTTGTTTCCATTCTGAGTACACTGCAGCTTTGAAAGAAACTTACCAAGGATAAAAGGAAGAGGCGGCTTTGAGCAGGTTTACACATTACTGCTGTATAAGGAGCGACCCCGAAACCTCCAGCTGCACACCATACGCTTGTGTTACCTCAGCTTCTGAGCGACAGGACGCAGAAGCAGCTTCCCCGGTATTCAGGCTCCACGTGTCCCATGAAGACCTGTCAGCTGCTGGCCGGCTGCCGTCCCCTAGAGGGGAGAGTCCCCTCAAGCACTGGCACATGGCTGCTAACAGGCCTGGTTGCTGCTAACTGGAAAGGTCCTTTCCTTACCATGGGGGCCCCTTAACAACATGGCTTGCTCCCCCAGAAAAAGTGATGAGGGAGAGGATGGCAGGGAGGGAGAAAGAGAGAGAAACCACGCCCAAGACGGCCGTCACGGTCTTTTACCACCTAACGTTGGAAGCGAGATTCCATCTCTTGGGCCGCCCCTCCCCAGCCTCACGGAGCACTGGGCACAAGGCAGCAGGGACCACTCCATGAAGGCACCAGCCCCCGGAGCTGGGGCTGCTGGGGGCCGTCGTGCAGGCTGGCCGCCCGGGAGGACAACGGGCGGCACCTGCAGGGCCGGACCATCGTTTACATCTTACAGGCCGTCCCGGAGACTTCTCATCGCCACGGTGCCTGAGTGAGCGAGTGGGGGATATTTCCAGTCGTCGTGCCATGCTGTGCTCTTCCAACCAGCAACAGGCAGCATTTCCTTAGAGCTTCAGCATCTACTTCTGAAACTAGCTGAATATTTTATTGGACTGATTTTCAAAAGATTCTCCAACCGTTCCCGGGTAGAACCCTGCGTGGTCCAATCAGAACAAATGTGCCGACATCTACCTGTACATGCAGGGCTTCCTTTCAAAAAACATTTTGCTAAAACTAATTAAAAAATAAAGGTTTGCAATGTGCCCTTCCTTACGTCACTTTGCCTCTGCTGCTATATAGAAACATAACCGGAAACGGAAAACAAAGTGCAGACAGCGGCTGCCCACGAGGGTCGGGCTCAGGACTGGCTGCCAGTGAGAGCGAGCGAGAAACCCGGGGAGGCGGAAAGCAGTGAACCCGGGACGTCACGCAGACACGAGGTCCACGCTGCTAGACGTCGGGTTCAATCGCACGCACAAAACGCGCTCACACACGTACGAGACGAGGGGAAAACGTGTGGAACTCTAGAAATACGCGAGCAAGGATGGCGCCTCCCAAGTGTTCCCGGTAAAACCGGAACTCGCCGATTTCCCCGGGCTCCCGAGAAGTGAGGGCCTTCTCAGGGCGCACAGGGCTGGCCTTGGCACGCGCCCGTCCCTTCCGTCCAGGACGCGCGCCGAGAGCTGAACCGCGCCGGCCTGCGCCCCCCGCCTCTCTCGCGGCCTCCCCCCGCCCCCACGCCCAGCGTGACAGGTGACATGCGCCGCCGGCCCGCCGCTGGCCGGACTCGAGACCACACTGACTGTAGTGCCAGGGCCGGCCGTCACGGCCGTGGGCCCGTCGCCTCGCCTGCAGCCCACCAGGTGCCCGCATCTCTGTCGAAGTGGCCCTCCACCCGAGTTCCCATACCGCCAGTGTCGCACGAGTCTTCCAAAGGCGCTCTGCGCTTTGTGTCCACTCCGCGTCCAAGCAGGGCCCCGGGCTCCACCTCCCGCCCCGTGTCCAGGTGCCCGTGGTCAGTGGGCGGTGAGGACGAGACACCCGCGCACCGCCGCCCCATTTCAGTGTGTCACCCACTCACTCTTCCCAGAGGAAGAAGCGATGAACAAGGCGGCGCCGCCGCCTCCACGTGTCACCCAGGTGCTGCGTGTGCCACCTAACGCGAAGGTGCCGGGTTCGGCTTCGGCCCCAAAGCCGGAGCCACCACAAGAGCCGAGCCGCCGTGAGGGACAGGAAGCCCGCCCTGTCGGCCGGACGTGGGCTTCCGGCCTCCAGAGGGCAAGGCAATTAACTTCTGCTGATTAATCACTCACCTTGTGCTGCAGGAATCCCATGCAGCCATGGGTTCGCTTTCCGCGTCTCAGTGACCCGCGGTCCGAAAACAATAAATGAAAAATTCCAGAAACAATTCCTAGGTTTCAAATTGCGCGCCAACCAGAGTCGCGTACTGAACATCTCGCGAGGTACACACTATCCCCATTCCGTGGAGGTGACGAAATCTCGCGAGGCCTGCGCTATCCCTGTTCGGTGATGAAATCTCGCGAGGGCCGCACCCTCCCACGGGACTTGGACCCGGTCTCTGCTACTCCCGCTCCCCTGCCGAGTACTTAGTAGGTGCTGCTTCCTGTCCCCACACTTGTGCTCCAGTAACTGTTCTACTTAGACAAGTCCCCAAAGCGCAGGAGCCGCGTTGCTGACTATCCCGCTAAGCCACAGAGAAGTCCTGGGGGCGCCTCCTTTCGGGGACAGGGCAGTTCTCAGCTCCCTCGGGAAACAGCCCACCTGCCGAGGCTGCTCAGACCGCCAAGGGCGGAGCTGCCTATACGCTACAGAAGGCGGAGGGAGCTCGCGCTGGTGTGCCGAGCGAGGCCACGTGCACACAGTTTGCGGTGCAGTATGTTACCATTGCTCTGTTGTCATTAGCTACAGCTACAAGTGTCTGCGGTGCCTCATTTGTAACAAACTTGATCACAGGTGCGCATGAGAGGGATGCACGGAACACACAGAGAAGTTAAGGCACCCACTGGGCCCAGCCGTGTGCCTGGAGGCCAGGGCCCCGGCACACCGGGACAGCCCCAGGGCACTAACACCGAGCCCGCCTCTTCCTGCCCCAGTCCTGAGCTCAGAGTCCTGGGCAGGTGGGCCCGCGCACCTGGGCCAGCCTCCCCAGCAGGGCACACAGCCTGAACCTGCCTTGCAGACCATGTCATTTTGCTCAATTTTTTTTTTTTTTTGTAAATTTTAGTTTCGGCTCCCCATGTGTGTAAAGTTGGGAGATTTCCCATTAAAATCTGGATTCCCGGCTTGTCTTGAAAAATCATAAAATCTGTCAGCAAACTCAAACTTGGTAGGATCCTAATCCTCATTTCTACACATTATCTTCCGTGCTGTGACGTGTAGTTATTTGTAGGCCTGTTTTCCCTCACTCACCTGTTCATCACCTACCAGGCTCCCAAACCAGGTGTGCAATCACCTGGAGTCATCAGGTGAGGCCTGTGATTTGCATTTCTCAGATGTCCCCGGGTGCCACATCAGAGGCCCCAGGATCACACTTTGAGAACCGCTGTCCTGCAACAGGGCATGGGGCCTTACATGTAAAACATGCTCCGTAAGTTGTTTAATTACTCAGGTTACTTCAGAGAGACTCAGAGCACCCACGTAGCTTCTGCAGATTTCAAGTCCGCCTCTGTGACTTTCCACAAGGTACTTCATCTCCTTGTACCCCCGTGTCCGTGCCCATGTCATGAGGAAAATGACGGGGCTGCTGTCAGTGTTAAATAACAGAATGCGGGGCAACTACTGCATCTGGCGGTCGGTGCTCAGTAAACAGTTACTTTACTATTTGTCCATTCTCTTTTTTCCTAGTCTGTACATTCGAGGCTCTAGTCTCCTCGTTATCTTGTAATGTAACCCTTCCTAGGATACTCACCAGTAGCTACAGTTACGCCTCACACATCACAGATACCAAATCGGTGTGTCTGGAATGCATAAACCACAAAACAAGCTACCGCGCATTTACGTTTCACGGGTCAAACAGGTCAAGTCAGGCAGCCAAGCTCCGTCCACACTCTCGTATAAGAGACCTCATAATTACAGCACAAAGCCAAATTAAAATTTCTACAGTAAGGCGTAAACCCAGAAATGATTGGTCAGGCTGATGATTCCCCAAGAGGCGTGAACACTGTACCCACTGCCTCAGGGCCAGGCCCTGTCCTCTGCCCTACGTTAACCCCATGAATCAGGCCTCCGGTAAGGTTAAACCTCAGGTTGACAGAGCAGTTAGAAATTGCATTCGTCTGCTTGTGACAGAAAACCCCCCACAATAATGACCCAAACACACAAAAGTATATTTTCTCATAAAAAAAGAATTTCCGAAGGAGGCAGGTCAGGGCTGGCGTGACAACTCAGCAGTCTTCAGGGCCTGAGGTTCCTGCTGGCTTCCTGGTTCTCGTCTCAACTCGGGGCTCCGTCTTCAAGGTCACTGCTGAGTCTGGCACCACCGCTTAGGGCCCTGGCTTCAAACCAACTTCCCGGCAGCAGCAGGGACTGGGAGGACAAAGGGCAAAACTGTGCTCCCTCCCTTTTAAGAAGCCCCCCCCACCCCGCCTCCTCCGTTCCTGGAAGTGCCCCCCAGCACTCTGCCCAAGTTCAGGGAGCCAAAGCCCGGCCACAGCCACACCTGCCTCAGGGAAGGCGCCGTCTCCGAGGGGCCCCCTGCTGCCCCAGGGAGGCAAGCCTCCGAGCGAGGAGAGTGAGCCCGTGCTGGCCCAGAGTACGGGGGGGGCACCTTGCAGCTCACTTGTCCTCTCTCTCAGCTCCCCTGGAACAACGAATCACACAGTCAGGACGCATTTCCATGTTTGTTCAGCGGTTGCTGTGAGTGCAGGTTCTGCTCCCACACTGTTGAGGAGGCGCAACATGCGTCCTAACCACATCTCAGCCCCGGGGAAGCCGCCTGAGCTCGGCGGTACGTTTGGTTCGCACGCCTCGGTGATGCTGGCAGTGGGATAAAAATAAGGCTCTCCCAGCAGCCTCTCAGTGTGATTATAGCGTTCAAGCCTGGAGCCGAGGGCGGGGAACACGCTGTCCCACCTCCTTCAAGGAAAGCTGAAGTGTCTGAAAGCACAGGACACAGCACTCAGCAGGAATCCCCCTCCCTCTCCTCTCCCTCTATCCCTGCCTGTCTCTCCCCCTCTCTGACACCCCCACCTCCGCTAAGACGTGCCAGAACCGCCGTCTTCCGAAACCTTTGTGCGGCGCATTGTCAAGCACCTGTGTGAAAACGTCCGTGGAGAGCCGCCTCCATCGAAACCCTCCAGCCACCAGCTAACCTGGATTTGCAGTTCCTCCCGGCTAGGAGCCTTGCGAGGCAGACAAAAACTCCTTTATAAAGCGGCTCGGAAAGAACTGAACTCTGAAACGATCCGGTCTCTGTGTTCTTTGTGTCGGCAGGCGATTTCCCAGCAAGGTTTCGGGTTTTGCAGCGAGCTTTTGTAGTCGCGGTGAAAGAGAGATAGTAACCTTGACAGTGAGTGGCAGCAGCCCGGCTGCGTGCAGACGGGTCGCGTTACCTGAGCCTCACCTTGCAGCCGGAGCATTGTGCGAAACTGGGTTCTGCTGCGGGCACCCAGGCAGCCTTTCTTTATCGAGGCAGGTCATTGCACCTGTGCAAAGCTGATTTATTTTTTCTCCTGGTTAGGGGGAAATCTCCCCTCCCCCCAACGCAATTGCTGTTTAAAGTCACCACTTTGTGGATTTGTGAGGGGAGTTGTAGCGGGTAGGCAGGGAAGTGGGAAATCTTGTAGGGGCAGGAGAAAGTGTCCACAGGCTGAGTGAAGTGCCGGGCACCCCACCCCGGGACTGTCCTGGGATTCCTTGGGTGCCACCTGTGCTGTGCTAGAGCAGGTGGTGACTCAGGTGCGGGGCTGCCTTGAGCAAGCCGCCGGCACGGTAACGCCGGGCAACCGCTGGTGCACACCGCTGGTGAGAGCGGATGCCGAAGAACTCTTTTCAGCTCTGAGGACTCCCTGTTGACTTGGTTGATGAAACACAAGCATGGCATACAATGTATCCTATCTAATAAACACCAGTATTACAAATCACTTCCTCGTCGAAAGTCCTCCTTCACGCTCAACTTCTGCTAGGAGAAGAATTTCAAGGGCACCGTTCCTGTCTGCTGCTGCTCGCTGGCCGTTTCCACCCCACATGGGGGGTTGGGGGGCGCAGAAGCGTGCGGGGGAGGCAGCAGGCCTGGGACTTCAGAGCCAGCCGCAGCTGCTCGGGGGACAGGACCCAAGATGTGCGTGAACCCTTCAGTCAACAGCTCTGAGTGCCAGCCATACGCCACCCACAACACTGCTCCAGTGTGACTCACTGTTCCAGGAACTGAACAAGACGCGTGGGCAGGCTGCCCACCAGGGACTGTGGGCACAGAGATCCACAATGCGCAGCAAAGGGTCCCAAGGTCCCTCACCTCAGCGAGGGCCACGTCGCTGCCACAGTAGGAGCTTCGGCGGGGCGTTGGCAGGGCTCAGCAGAGCTGCGTGTGCACGAGGAGTGGTCTGAGACCCACGGGCTCGCAGGAGTAAAACCGGAGGAGCCCCCCGGGGAAGGGCCGAGGTGCTGCAGAAGGAGCGGGGCGGGGGGGGCGGGGCTCCCAGAAGACGCTTTGGGTCGAGCTGGTTTTCTTGGCGCCGTGTAAAGGTAGATGAATGTGGGGTGGGACCAGCTGCCTCGCCATCAACATTGACTCTATGATTTACTGTCTTTGCGACATTGGGCAAGCTAAGGTCTTTGCGCCTCAGTTTCCTCCGATGTAAAGCAGGGACAATGATAATAACAACCACCTCTCACGGTTCTTGTGAGGGTTCTTCAGTGAGACGGTACCTGCAGAGTCCCGGCACTCGGTGAGGACTCTAAACGAGGCCATTGTCACCATTACCAGGGTTAGCTGTGACTAGCGTCGTCCACTCAATTAGCAGCGGCTTAACCCGTGTACACAACAGGAGTAAGAAGCCTGTCGGCCTGGCAGGGCTGGTTCATAGCTCAAGGACGTGGAGGGCTTGGGCTCTCCGGTGCCTTTGGCTTTGCCGCTCCCACCGTGTCCTCCACGCTCCCCTCAGAGTCACGAGTTCTTTAGACAACAGGGTCCTGGACAGCAAGGTCATCGGATGAGAGAAAAACGGACAAAGCAAGGTGGAAGGGGGGGCTTTCTCCTGGTGAATCCTTACCTCCCAGAACACACATACTTTCCAGAAATAGCCAACAAATGTCATCTTCATGCCTTCTTGTCCAGAACTGGGTCACCTGACCCCCCTTCTAGACCCATCCCTGGGAAAGAAGGATCAATCACCGTGACTGACAGACCAATCATGAGTCATTTCTGGGGCCGGGGCTCTTGTGTGTCCATCAAAACCCGGCTTCTGTCACCAGGGGGAAGGAGAGACTAGCCTGCAGCACCCATAGGCATCATCCATCATCTTCTGGGTATTCGGTGCGTGCTCCTGATAACCGTGGAGACTTCCAGGAGAATGAACAACATTTCCTTTGCCCTTGAGGCCCTGTCAGCGGGACCTCTTTATATGGAGGCTGCTCTGCCAGGCCCCGCCCCACGCCCACCTGGAGCCTCCAGGGCCCCCCTCCTCACCCACTGGCTCCAAGTGGCCTCGGCCACGCTCCCCACGTAGCTGCGGTCCTCCTGCCTCGGCACACCCCTGCGCAGCACCTGGACATGTTTCATGCTCTGCACGGCCTCCCCACTTCTGCACGGGCGTGGCTGGAGGGCCACACAGTCTGTGACCCGGCTGCCCATGCTGAGGGGCTCTGAGTGCCCCAGACGCCCAGGCCAGAGTCCATGTGTCTCTTCTTTGTGTTAAAAGCCGGGCACTACCTAAAGTTCTTTCCATTCTCATGGAAAAGAAACCCATGAGATACAGGGTTCAGATAAAGGGAAGAGAGGCCAATGCAGATTCGGTGACTTGTCCCAAACCATCAACTGGAACCAGGAACAAGAGTCACCCCTCACTAGAGCACACGCTAGTGGGCGCAGGGTCCAAGCACCGTCCCAGATGCTCCGTGTGAACTCACCCCTTTAATTCTCCCAATCGCCCAGTGAAGTGAGCGCTCACTCACAGCTGCTTTCCAAGTACTTCCTACCTGCCCTTCTATAGACCAAACGTCTGCACGCCCTCGAAAGCTGAGGACCTTCACGTTCACCCAGCAAGAAAGTGACAGGTACTGTTTACAGCCGGTCTCTCCAATTCCAAACGCTCTGTGTGGGAGCCCCCAACCACCCGCCACACAGGCGGAATTGGACCCAGGCCCCCAACCCCTGTGCCCCCCATTCCACAATCCCCAAACCGGGGGCGGAACAGAACACCCCTCGATTTTATTCTACCCGCTGGGACTGTGAGGTGCTCTCCAGGTATGACCGTGACTGGCCTAGCTGTTCAGAACCAAGTTGGGACGTTATCAGAACATACTTAGCAAATCAGTGACTGCCTTTCTTCCTTTCGAGAGTGAAGGGGCAAAGCTGCCTGATCCCCACTGAGTTTAAAGATGGGGGCTTCTGGGGATGTAGGCTGTCAGCACTCACCCAGCTCTGCTCTGCCCTCAAACCGCAAATTCGGCGCTGACTCCCGCATCCAGCGAAGTCCTGCGGCGGGCTGCTTGAGCCTCGGTAAGTTTTGTTACCCGCTCTGCGTATTAGACACAGCCCGGCCAAAGGCTCCACCGCAGAGCTGCTCCCCTCCGTCAGCCCCGGACTCCAGCCTGCAGAGAGGGTTCACAACCGCCAACGGCTCCGACTTGCCCCTGGAGGAGGCCCGGCCTGCTCCTCCGCCAATCTCCTCTCCCTCTCTCTCCTCGCAGGTCCTTCCCGCCAATGAAGATATTGAGATCTTCCTAATTCTGAGCCCCCCCGCCCCCCACTTCCAGCTTTCCGTTTGCGAAGCAAGTCTTGATAGCTCAGATAATTGTCCCCACTACGGTTCCCGCTAAGTCACAAAATTTGCTTCTTCCTCGTGCCCAGGTGCACCTGCCGGGGCAGTAATCGCATCCCGCATCCCAGGGACACTCTCGTTCCATCCGCTGCCACCACACCTGGCAGGCAGGTGGTGGCCCAGCACAGGGGGTCAGTGCTCACTGAAGTGAGGTGGGGGCCTAGGGACACATTCATGTCAAAGCCTCGATCCAAAGTCTGCGTGCGAATGCTGCAAGAAAGTTCTCAAAATCGCTGTGATTCTAGAAATTTCCTGGGAGCAGCCAGCCGACTGCTACTAAAAAAGGCCTTCAGCAATCCTAGGGACAAGACCCTGGGGCACGTCCCTAACATTGGTTGGGTACAGCTATGAGGTGTGCAGTCTTGCTCTAGTCCGTTGAATGGACTGATTTTATAAAGTGACTTCTCCAGGGGCCAATGGCGGCCCATCCCCACCTTTCCCATTTACTCTTCACGGATCCCCTCAAAACCACATAAATCGCAAGCATCACGGAATCGCTGTCTCCCACAGACACCGGAATCCGAACCGCCCAGAGTGAGTTCTGTGAACGCAGCTTCCTGGGCCCTGCCCTGTCCCTGCGGAGCTGGACTCTCAGATGGAGCCGGAACCCGCGAGGTGCATACGCCTGACAAGCAATTCTGACGCCCACTCCAGGGTGAGGACCGCCGCTCAAGACCCCTGGCGTCAGATCCAAGGGCAAACGACTTGAGACTGGGGGCATCTGCAGCAGCAATTGAGAGGCCGAAGCTCCCTCAGGCATGAGGTTACTCGCATCCAGCCCTCCAGGGAAGCACCCCGGCCCCTGAGCCACTGGCTCTGACTCCGACTCCGACTCCGACTCCGACTCCGACTCCGGGGTCTGCCTCCCTCTGGAGCGGCCCGACCGGCCGGTTTCCCCGCCTGCTTTCTCTGGGAGTGGGATCACCTCCGCCTGCATGGTGCTGGGGAAGGTGCGCTTTGTGTTTAGAAAACAACACCCCTTCCCCCCTCTCTTCCCACAGGCCCCTGCTTTTGTCCCATCTCTGCTTTTCCTGTCGAGAAGGGAGACACCTGCAATGCGCCTCCTTTACACCCGTCGCCGGGGTGCTCTCCTCTGAACTGGAAAGGACAGCACCACCTGCTTTAGGGGAGAACAGGGACCCTGCATGGTTACGGACAGGGTGGGTGTCCTCAGAGCTCTTTGAGTGACCACACAAACACCTGAGTCACGGGCCAAGGGGAACGCAAAGCACTTTGACAGTTGTGACCACAGAGTCTGCTGGTGGGTCCCCCACCGCCCCGCCACCCTGCCCCGGCTCCAGCGAGAGAGGGCACAGGCCCTGCAGCGGCTCCGATGGAAAAGTCGCCACCCACGGCGGGCGTTCGCTGGTCTGCCGCTCAGGCCTTTCCTGCCACGGTGGGCACGGGGTGCGTATTCCGAGATCCAGAGCTAAAGGAGTTAAAGGGTTTTTGTTCCGAATAATCAGAAATAAGGCGCTCTCAGAGAGCAGAGGGCTTTTTAAAAAGGCACAGAATGAATGATTGAGAAGTACGTTCCTTCGGAGGCAAAGACCAGAGAGAATGTGAGTAGAAGGAAGGGATGAGAGGAAGCCCGTCCCTTCCTCCAGGAGGAGGGCGTCCCTCGTCCCATCAGACTGAGGACTCCACTGTGAGAGGGGGTGAGGCCGAAAGCCGGGTTCCAGGAGGAGCCTCACTGACTGGGAAGGACCGAAAGAGGGAGAGCCCATCCACTCCTCCACTTGTAGGGGGTCCCCTCCTGTGCTGGAGGAAAGGCTCTCAGAGGCAGCTTTGCAAGACGTGTGGTTCTCTGGAGTTTGCTTTTGGGCTGCTTTATGGACAGCCACACGAGCGAAGGAACTTACCAAACTGGATCGTGTCCACACCCCGCCCAGCACAGAGAGGAGCGAGAGTCTTCTTCCCGAGAGAGACGGGCGTCCTGCGCCCTCCCGGGGTGCTCCTGTCTGCGGCCATTGCCTGCAAGTCTCCGACTGAAAGAAAGAAAGTTGAGTAAATAATCTACCAAAGGGTTTAGAGCAACAAGTATAAAAGACACATGGACAAAAGCTGGGGGGGGGGGTGGAAATGGGAGGGAGGTGGGGAGGGCTGGGGCGGTGGGCTGGGATGGGAGTAGAAGACAGAAAACTGTACAAGAACAACAATTAAAATAAAATAAAATAAAATAATAATAATAACCTACCAAGCAGGAAAGAGGAATGCTGTTGGGAGAACACACCCATCTCACCAGGTCGTTGGCCACCCCATGGCAGCCACCTGGGAAGGCTGCACTCAGCCCACGGCCTCATTAGGAAGATGCTCAGCTGCGCAACCCAGCCGATCCATGGCATCAAAAAAGGGGACAGACAGGTCAGATGAGGCATGTTAGGGATGTACCTCCATCTTCCCTTCCCCAGGACCCACTCCTCCAAGAGAAAATGTTCTTCGTAAGGAACTCCACGTGCGAATACCGTAAAGACCTTGGGGCCGAGGTGGACGTCTAGTCCAGGGCCAAGTCCGCAGCTGTGCTTGTTCTCTCGCTAGGAGCCGCGCCCAGGGCTTCAGGGGGCCGCCAGCCCACCAGCAGCCCAGGAGTTCATGGGACCACGTGCCTACTGTCCCCGCCCACCTCAGGCCACATCACATTTTGAAAATCGTGTTTGGAACACAGGTGTGTTACCTTCATGCCTAGAGCACAGAATCTACGAGAGCGACTGTTATTTTCAAGAAGTTATTTCACCAAAACGATCACAGCCGCTTTATCAGCTGCTCCGTGAACCCTAACTTTAAAAAAACAAAACATCCTGGCCCAGAACCGAGCGGAAAGAGCCTGGCACAGCCCTCCGGACCCCAGCCTGAAGCGGCCCTCGGCGGAGACCTGGGTGCTCCTTGTCGAGCCTCTGCACACAGGCAGCCTCAGTGGGCGTGGCTGGTGCGCCCCGACAGGTGCACCCCGACAGCAGACACCCACGTCGCTCCCTGGGGACCAGCCTCTGGGGCGGCCTCAGAGCACTGCCGCCTGGTGGGGGAGAGGCAGGACCCTTGAGCTCTGCATGGAAGCTGCGGTTCTGAACAAGCGGAGTGAGAGAGTATCTGGGAGCAAAACCGGGAGGGGTGGGGGGGGACCTGACCCCTGGTGAGTGTGGAGCAGTCACCGGGTCTGGAGGCCAGTCCCCGCTGCAGGGGGCCTGGAGCCTCCCAGGGTGAGAGTGGGGACCGTGACGGAGCCACGTGTGGGTGTCAGGGGTGCCCAAGGGTGCACCAGGAAAACCAGGTGACTCCACGGCGGCGCCACGTAACACCGGCTGCGGACGGTGCTCACAGGCCCAGAGCACAGTGCAGCGTGCAGGTTGGCCGCCTACAACACCGCGCTTTCCGAGTACCACGGCGCCAGGCAGACGCCCTGCCCCAGCAACGAGGTCTTCCGTGAGGCTGGCTCAGAAACTCGCCTTCCGGAGAGTAGGAAGCCAGCTCTGTGGGCCGCTGTGGAAAGAGAAAAGCTCACTAAGATTAGGGGAGAAGGCTGAACGTGTCCATGACCCAGGCACCTCTTCCCGTCCTGTTAAGGAGCCTCATTCCTCATGTAAAAGGTGAGATTACCTTTCTTTTCATTTTCTTTTTCCCTATGTATTTTTTTCTTGAAAAAAAAAAATCCTATGAGAACAAATCAAAAGCTGTGCTTTTACAGAGTATATAGAAAAATACAAAGAAGAGAATTAAAATCCCACCTAATCCTGGATGATCACCGTTCATCTTTCTCCTTATTTATTGCAAGCCTTTAAATTTTTCTTTGGGTTTGCTCCCAAACAGTTCCGTGATCTGCCTTTTTTTTTTCCACTCATTATCATGAATCATAGTCTCAAGCCATGAAACGTTCTTTGAAAGCCGCAGTTTTTAAGTGACTACATAATCACTGTCCTTCCCAGGCGTCCACACTCTGCGTGCAGCACATTAAACGGAATAATGTACGGATTCCCCCTTCAGAACGTGACTCTGAGCCATTTGCATTGGATCGCACTTGTCTTGATGCGCTTCTCCACGGTTCTTCGGGATCAGACACTCCAAGTGCAGCCAATCACGTGTCAAACGCTGAGACTAAGAACAGGGACCGACGTGTTGGTGGCGCAAAAACTGCTTTAGGAACTGAAGCCGGCTGCCCGTCTCAACGCAGCCCTGTGGACCCACAGCCAAACGAAGTGCCCCCCCACCTGCCCCCCCGAGAAAGAAGAGAACGCGTGTTTCTTACGATGCCGGATGTCGCCACAGGCTGGCTTGGCTGGGCCGTGACCTGCGACGGCGCCGCGACCTCCGGAGTTGCCATTCCCTGCCATCGTCAGAAACCTCCTGTCCGCGCCCACGGTCCAGACCCACCTCGCTGCCCCACGCTTCCCAGACGCTGCAGCTTCCATGGCGGAGGGCAAGACCCTCCCCCAGCAGGATGATTGCGCGGACTCGATTGCCCGTGACCGTGGCGGTCTGGGGCCCACCGGCCCGTCTCCGAGGTCTGCCTGTATTTGTCAGCGTCACAGCATCTGGTCGCTGCGAAAAACCTGGGGACCCGACTGCGTTATCAGGTCGACTTAACATTCGAACAGGGCCAAGGTTGAACCACCGAAACACTTGACGCCTTCCTTGTGTCTGCAGGTCCACGCTGCTCAGGGCGTGGCAGGCATGCCCTCAGCTTCCCCAAGCTCTTCCGGACCCATCGAGACCCCGCTCTCCTTCCAACAGGATTCCCCACAAAGCAGGCTGAAGGGCCCTTACATTCCAATCAGTTTTTGCTCCTAAAGACCCTGTGGTGTTCCGGGACGGTGGGGGGGCATGGTGAAGAGGCCCCCGCAAAGGGGATGGGAGACACGTGGCCTTGCGCAGGTAGGCTACGACCCTGAGGCGGCCACGCGCAGGCCCGAACCACACATCACCTGCAACTGGGCTCGGCTCCCCGGAGTCTGACACACGGTCAGGTCCCCGAGAATGCACCTTGGCCGACGTGCACCTTTAAAATGGGGAGGCTGTTTCTTCCGTCGGCGCAAATCCACACACAGGTCTGCACTCACCCGGAAGAACGGAGTTCGGCAAGGCCACGCCACAGGAGTCGGGCGCAATTCAGAACTATGGCGAGCTCCTTTCCAGGGTGTCAGGGGATCCCAGGGGCATGCGAGCATCCAGCTGCTCTGAGCCGGCCCGGGGAGCCACTTCTCGTTGTGAAGCAAACTGTCCGAAAATCAGAACAAAGCAGATCCATCGTAATGTCACTGGGGAGGCCGAAGCACCGTGCATATTGGCCCTGGCTGCTACGGATGGAGTGCCGGCCTGTGAACCGAAAACATCATGGATGGCAGGGCCTGCCCGGGAGACGCAGACCCACGCCGCTGAGCAAAACCATGCGGCAGCTAGAGAGCACAGATCTTACTCAAAAGAGAGGCACAAACACATTCAGAAGTCACGGGGGGGGGGGGGATTCCCTAGACGCTCACTGAGAAGACAATTTGTCATCAC